>JANTPZ010098265.1:0-26454 GCA_025593235.1 Vachellia pachyceras
TTGAGAACTGCATCTGCCAACTCGCCATCACTAGAAGAGGAAGAATAAATTAGTTCTTCAGAAATCTTGTGTAGAGAATGACTAATCCAAGGAAGCGTTTCTATTTCTCGGAAAAACTCACCAACTTTTAAGAATCTGATTATTGTTCAACCAGAGTGCTTTTAGGCATTTAAATTTGACGACTTCCTGTGCCACCACTGCCAATTTATTAAGTTTGTTCCCATACAGGCTAAGTGCCAGAAGATCCTGATCCAATGAAAGAGGAAGGAGAGTCCAAACACATAGTATTAGACTATAATAACAGTTGAATTCAGCTAAATGTACTTTTCATCATGAAATGTCTGTCATTTACGAAGCTTGACATAACGCTTCTGCGTCATATTCTAAAATTATTATACTCAGAGAAAAACTACTAACCGGAAATCTATCAGATAAACTCAGAGATAGAAGCATATCGTCATCTATTCCAAGCTCGTCAAGCTCCAACCAATTCAACGGACGGTTTCCTTTCATTTTAGCTGCTTCAAATTCACTCTCGAGTATAATGTTAATGATCTACTCCTATGGGTAAATATTTGTAGTGTAAATATTTAGGATGGAAGGGAGTTAGCCTCCATTTATGGGTTTCTTTGCTTTGGCATTATCTCATCTGAAATATCAGGAAAACAACATACTCTAAGAGGATAAGGAAGCCCAAGTTCATAGCCACACAGGGTAACGATTATTCCAATAATTGCTCACCTCCAGACCAATATCACCCTCAAAAAGCTCCACGCACAGCATGACTCGTGATTATTTCCCACTAATTTTGCATATAGGACTGGACTGGATTTTCGACACATCAATCTCATTACCCAAACCAAACACTCAGTAGGGCATGCTTTTTGATCAAAATTAGCAACCGCCACTGCAGGGCAATTTTTCTTGCTCTATGTTAGATCACTATTGAACCTAAGCCCTTTGCTTCAACTCCATCGCTGTTTTCAGGGGCATAATTTCTCAGACTATCTATTCATCATCAAAGAATAAACAACATTCAATGAAGCAGACCAGATTTAAAATCAGGAACAGATGCTTCCAATCAAATTTCAATTCGAACCATAGGATCAAACCAAGCAGAGATAATGGAAACAAATCTAGGCAAAAATGGAATATCTAAGAACAAGCCAGCGAAAGAGTAAGAAATCGTGAAAGCACAAAACCTATTTAATTCTGCTGAGAGGAGGTTGATGGTGATGAAAACTGAGTCGTCTGGATGGATTCAAAGCTTGATGATGAGGAAAATCCTTCAAGGGTTGATTTATGCGTACCTCGGAATGATTATATCTGGAAGGATGCGTCGTCTTTGGACAGAGTCATCTGGGTTTACGGCAAGATCAGTAAATGGAGAACGATGACGAGGGCGAGGATTTGGGGGTTCTAGGGTGAAGTCTGAGGAGAGACCAAGTGAAGCATTTGCGCCATAAAATGAAATGTATGGCAGACTCACTAGCTACTTACAGATGGGAGGGAAATAAATTTTTTGGGCGTAAATTTTGGAGGGAAATAAATTTTAGAAAGGAAAGCAATTAATTTGAATTTTTAGAGAGGAACTTAATATTCCTTGCTAATTAAAAAATTTAGAGAGGAATATATAAGTCGTCGCTAATTTGAAAAATTAGAGAGGAATTTAATATTCCCCGCTAAATTCCTCACTAATTGAGAAATTTATAGAGGAATATATAAGTCATCGCTAATTGTCCTCGGTAATTTAAAAATTAGAGAGGAATTTGGTAGTCCTTGCTAAATTCCTCGCTAATTAGGCTATTTAAAGAGGAATATCAAAGTCGTCGCTAATTTTCCTCTCTAATATGTGATTTTCTAGTAGTGCAAGTTCTTTGGACTTGGACATACAAGTAACTAAACTATCTTGCAAATATCCATCAATTTACTCCCCCCTTAATAAGTTCAAAATCAAATTTCTTATTCTTGTACAAATAAAAACTAGGATGTACCTGTCTCAATATAACGATAAGGCTTCTAATATCCTTCAATGACAACGGTTTCTCCTGCTCATAGAATTCTTCATTATCAACAATCATGAGCATATGCCTAATAAAAAGAACACCATTAGGACACACTAGTATCAAAAAGCTCAAAGTGGAATTTATTTATGTTTAAAGAAAAAAGGTCCTACAACACATAGAAGATTGTTCACTCAATTACGAAAATGTATGTATATTGGAAAAAAAGCAGAACATAAAGTATTACTTATTGCCTTAAATAAAATGATATGGAGCCACTCAAAGCATTTCATTATAATTAAGCCATGGCCCTCTTATTATGTTAACCTTTAACACCACACAACTCTTGACCTCTTGTACGTAGCTCAATATTCACACTCTATATACACACCCACACACAAGAACAACTCTCTCAGGAGGCAGATGCCATAACAACATAACAGCATAAAAACTCTATATATATAGACACATCAACGACATAACATCATGCATACATCTGGCCTCACTCCGACATAACAGATGCCAAGACCATCAACGAAAGTATCAGGAGTCACAATCTAGTTTAAAACTAGCTTCACCTACCAGATTTTCCATAAAGAAATTCTATAAAATAGCCATAACTTAACATGCATGTAACTTTTGGAATTAGTTCAGTATACCCAGAATGATTCCTTGCGCTCCCCTATAATATGAACTTGTTAGACCTGCCCAGCTGCAACAGATAGTCAGATACAAATTTTTATTAAGTGAAAGCAGTACCGAGCAGTCACTTATGTCAATAGACACATAGTGTACAAGATGACTCAGAAAGAATGTATTCCATTCCATATGTTCGCTTCCAATTTAAATTGTTCCACAAGTCTAGTCGCGGAATGAGAAAAAAAGAGCCTAATTTTGGGAATCAGATGGAAGCACAATATTTGAGAGCAAGTTACCAGTGTCCCAGATTGTTAATTTCAATTTCTTCCCATCTACTGTGAGATGCTTGATATTAAAATCAACGACTGCACATAAGGGAGAAAAAGGTAAAGTTAGATTAGATCATTATAGAAACATAAAGCATCTTCTGAAGGGTTTGAAGTCTCAGAACTCTCAGCTCGGCGATCTCTGAGCTCGGTGCTCAGTCTCGGTACTCTCAGCTCGCCGATCTCAGAACTCTCAGCTTGCCGATGATCTAATTCTAGGGCACACTAGCACGCCACAGACACACACTGACGGCACGGGAGTCGGGAGGAGCTGGGAGCAGTAAACAACTAAAGTTACTAAACATACAAACCTCAAGCAGAAAAGCAATGTGGGCAGGGGCAGACGCAATATGGGCCTCACATTTTGGGTCATTTGCAGCTGGGTAGCCTGTGGCTTTTGGATTTCAACTATAAAAATATATATATACGGGCGGGTACGGGCAGCCCGTTGGCATGCCTATAACCCGCCTGTTATTATTTATATGGGTGGGTTTTTTGCCCACCCGTTACGGGTAAAAGACGGGCGGGCTTAAACAAGCATCTTTTTGCGGGTTGCGGGCGAGCCGTCCGGGTACGGGTCCAACTGCTCAACCCTAGAAACAAGCACCTTCGCACGGACTCATGTTAATAATTGAGATGGACGCTTATAGCCATCTATGGCTCTATCTGCGGAACTAGGCACCGAATGTGAACAAAAAGAAAAGACTTGGCGTCATGCCTCTGGATGGCTTGTTTGTAGCAACTCTTAGTAAAGCCCGGTGCAGATGCCAGTAAACCTCTCCATGGTCTCCAATATCTGCTGCAACCTTCCCTCTAAACTACTACTATTGATGCTGCTTGCATTACCCTATTCATCCACACTATCCCTATTCACTTCCCTGAATGGCCCCACCATTTTCCGCTCTGCCGCCTCCATTTGCTTTCGCTGCCTCTGCTCACGATCTCTCGATCTCTTCATCATCATTCCCCTCAACGTCCTTATCAAGCACCAACTCCAACCTCTCTTGCTCCCATATCTGAAGCGTGCTCCTGTTAAAACACATACATACGATCTAGAACTTCCTTCTCACACATACTCTCCATCGCTTGGAACCATAGGTTACATATTACGAATACGTGAGGGGCTCCCATTCTTTCGGGACACGGCCCTCCTGCTCCTTCTGGCTCATGCGGCAGAAATTTCAGAAGTCAATCATTAAATGCTTTTACATACCTTTTCTACGCACTTATCCAGCTGCAGAATTGCAGTGTCCAGTTGATCACCTCTTATTCTACTTGCCTGCCCGCTTCTCCATTCTTCTTCCTCGATCCCATCAAACCAACTATTCCCGCTTTTCTCATTGCTTCACACTGCCTTCGGTGGCACTCAAGCATGCATTTCCACATTCTTGTTAGCCTAAAAAGAAAAAAAACACGCATCCACAGCCCTTCAGAGAAAGCAAAACAACCATGCTCTACATATATTTATGCCATTGATTGATGCATAGTAAAAAATTCAGCCAACGACAAATAATAGAGACATATAATTTATGAGCTGTACAAATAACAGAACTGCAAGTTCTTAACTTCACATACCCCTCGATCAGTTCATTCACTCTGGGCCACAGCTATTTATCCCTTATCTTATTTATCTTCACAGAAATCAGATCAACAACCTGAGTGGCCATCCTCATTTTTGTGGATAGATTCTTAATTGAAGTTTGAGCTGTATCAACTTTGTCAACGCTTCAGCATACGACACTTTCGATCATGCAAGACTCGTATCTTTTCCTCTACCTACAACATTTAGCAAGACAGTATTTACGGCCAAAGCACTTAATTAAATAAATTAAACCACAAAAATAATATATAGACTATTTAAAGAGAAACGAGATGCTTATACATTTACCGATTCACTGATTAAATGCATACTGTGGAAGAAACATCGTCCGACACTTTGATGAAAAATATCATGAGAAAATTTAAAAATAAAAGCATACCTTTACTTCCTTGTAGAGTTTCTTCTCCCGGAGATGAAGTTTCTGCAATGTAGAAGAAAGATTGGGTGACCTCGTCAACAGATCTCTATCAAGCTCCAAGCTCTTAGGACCAATGTTCTTGTACACTTTGGGGTTTATAAGACGTGACACCATTAACGACAATGGGAGAGCAACTAATTTTAACATCTCGGAAAAAGCTGGTTCATACAGATTGATACGACTTCAAAGGTTAGGGTCAAGGTAATAATTTAAAGTCAGCATGAAAGACCAAGTTCATCAAGTCATTGACACAGTAACTTAATACATGCAATATACGATCGAAGAACTTGTAGTGCATAGCACAAATTGGTGAAGCATGCAGAAAATTAAAGAAGGAAGGCTCCCTATAGGATAATACACAGATCAAGATAACAATTAATGGATAGTGGAGGAAATAATTGGATCTAAGAGAACTAGGGAGAAAATAAAAAGAAGCGGGCTTGCACTAGAAAATGTAGATGGCTTACCTTGATAAGCTCCATGTTTTCGACAATATGGAAGCGTTCCCATGTCAATTATCCGAGTGATTTCCATGTCAGACTCGGAAGCCTTTTGGAACTAAACCTCAATCTTTCTGGCTACCTCAAAAGCATCCCCAAACCTCTCATCATGATCATCATCTGCATGCACTTCATGTTCCAGTTCCTCGCCATCAGCATTCCCAATTGAACCAATCGGCATAGTTTGGTTAAGGGATGCCTCTGTGACTGTAAGGTCAGGTTGGTTGTCTTGTGTCCCAGCTCCATCATCTACATCGCTTTGATCCCGTTGCACTGCCTTGTCATCATCTTCCAAATCAAGAATTCCCTTCTCCTCTCTAATTTCCTTCAAGTAGACTTGGCTCATCGTGTGTTGAGAATGATAGTGTCCATTTTGATCATGATAAGATTTGACAAGATCCCAACGTGAACAAGTCCTTGGAGGTGGCTGAGATGAAGAAGCAACCACTGACGACCTTGGCCCGTAAGAAGGGGTTGAACTATACAGGCTACTCCCGCTACCAAAGTAGTAGTGAGAAGGATTAGGATCGGTATGACAGAATGAAGAGGGGTAAAGGGGAGAATATCCAACCATGTGAACAGCGTGGGGACTGGTGGGCATCTGCTCATGCACTTGGGAAAGGGTGGCGTTATGCTTCATATATGCAGCAACTGGAAATGAAATGAGACCTTGGTGATATGCTTGGTCGGTATAATTAGTGAAAGGGGGAGGGTGAAAATGATCGAAATCAGAGTAAGGCGATGGCAAGGGAGAAGGATAATTGAGATCAAATTGTTGGAGGGATAGAGCAAGTGATTGGAGGGAGTTAATGTAGGAGATGTGGACAGTAGAGAGAGCGTAGCAATGACGAATAATTTCATCGAGAAGGGCACAACATTGATAGCAAAGGGCGACAGCGGGCAGATCATTGAGGTTGGAGGTGGAGCAGCCCATGAGGGATAAGAGGGGAATGCTGAATTGATGATTATATAGCCATACACACATACCTTTGTCTAGTATTTTGATCTAGGTAACAAGGTATTGTATGCTTACAAGGACTACCTCTAAGAAAATCTCAATGTAATTCATACCAAAAAGGAAATAGTCTCACAGTCGAAACTCTGAAGCTTCCCCTCCTAGGGCTTCTTCTCTCCTAAGGCTTTTTCTCACTAACGAAGCCGTCTGAGTCAAGATTGTAGTAGATGGGGATGGTGATGGTGAAGGGGGTTCAGAGAGTGGAGACGGAAGAGAGCGGAGTAAGAAAAAGGTGCGGTAGACATTGGAAGAAGGGGGAGTGATATCAGATGAGACTCGACAAGGTGAAGGTGAAGCGACATATAGGGACAAGTTGTTGAAGTGTGGCCAGTTTTCCTGTTCGAATGACTCGAGAAGGAGCAATGTTTTCGAAAAAGCATGGCTCGAGCATATTGAAAGCTTGAATGTTTTCTTTAGAGATGGAGTGGAAGGCGATCAGAAGTCAGGGAAGAATGACGAGAAAGGGAAGGATGATGATCTTTGCCCTACACTTGTAGTGACTCGTGAAGAATATGAAAGATGGTGTCTTCCATGGCACAAATCTTTGATTATTAAGTTATTAGGGAAGACCATTCCAATCTGGGGCATGAAAGTGGCTCTGCACAGACTTTGGAAAACAAGGGAAGCTTTTGAAATCATGGATCTGGATAACGGGTACTTTGTGGTGTCGTTCGTTAACGAGGAGGATATGAATTATGTATATTTTGAAGGTCCCTAGATGGTGGCAGATCATTATCTTATCGTTCAACGGTGGCTCCCAAACTTTAATCCTTAGACTGCTGAGAGTCAAAGGAAAATTGCTGCTTGGATTCAGATTCAGGTGCTCCATTTAGAATTATTCAACTCTGAAAGCCTGTAGAAAATTGGAGGCTTGGTCGGGAAAACTTTGAAGGTGGACTCGACGACTTATCTAAAGGAACGAGGGAGGTTTGCTCACATTTATGTTGAGCTAGATCTAAAAAAGAGTTTGATTTCAGCAGTCACCATTTTTGGGAAACGGAGGTTTGTAGAGTATGAGGGCCTTCACCTAATTTGTTTCCATTGTGGACTTTACGAACACCATCAGGATCGCTGCCGAGAACTTCACTCTAACTCTCGGGAGGAGAACACGTCAGACCTTAGTGAAACTGAAGGAAAAGTACACAAGTAGAGTGAGCAGATAGATGCTAGCGAGGTGAAAACATCCTAAAAGCGGGATCTTTCATAGGAGGGCACACCGGTAGCCTCCATCGACGGTGATACACAGGTACCAGATAAGTTGGGTGTGAGGAACTTGATCGTCAAGCCACCACGGTGAGAAAATAACGTCCCTAATTCATTGGAGACCAGAACGAGCAATCAGCAAAAGATTCTGAAGAATAAGCCTATCACCAAGGCCGTTGACGAGCAAAGGGGATTCAGTTCTTATAATTTAAGTAACAATGTGCTCGGAGCGAGATTCTCAAGTGGGCCATATTTGGATTCCTGAAATGTTGGAAAAGATGTTACTAATAAGAGCAAGTAGGTCACTGTTAACCATGTAAGGAGAAGGAAGGAACGTGTGACCATTAGCGGCAAAGAGAATAGGGCCGTGAGGATTAGGAGAAGCGATGTGGGACCGAGTGTCTCCAAGCCCTATAAACAATCTTTTCTATCCTCAACCAATCCATTTAGTGCCTTAATGGACACGAGGGAATGATGCACATCTAACTCTGGTGAATTGGTCGAGGACCTGAGATTAGTATAGTCTAATAAGGAAGCGGTGAAACTTGAAGGAGCAGAAGCCCAAAATGAGTTGAGAGATGAGGATGGTAGCAGGCTGAGTCTTTCAGAAATGCATGAGGGGAAGGTGATAGATGAAAATGAGGGCCTTACTGTCCATAATTTAATAAACAGTGTTGTCCCATGAATTGTCTCTTTTGGAATGTGAGAGACACAGGAAATAAATCTTTTGTAGGCCTTATGCATGAGGTGACTTCTAAATATAATATTGATTTGCTTGCTATTTTTGAGACTAAGTGTAGAGGGGTGAAGGCTGAACGGATTGCTAGCAGATTGGGCTTTTCTCATTTTAAGATTGTGGAGGCTCTCGACTTTTGGGGTGGTGTTTGAGTTCTCTAGCGTGATTCAAACTGGACTATTGAGTTTTAGACACAGCAGAACAATTATTCACGCTCGGGCAAGAAATGGGAATGATGAGTTTCTCATTACCTCTGTATACGCTAGTCCCATTGCAAGTAGTGGAAGAATCTTGTGAGATCAGCTATCTTGGATTGGAAGCAATATTGTAGGCCCTTAGGTGATTGGTGGTGATTTTAATTGCACGCTCTATCAACATGAAAAGAGATCTACGTCTCGGACCTCAAGTTCTATGGATAGAGATTTTGGTTGTTGGGTTGATAGACTTGCACTAGCTGACTTGGGGTGTGTGGGATCAAAATTCACTTGGAAACATGAGGGTTGTGAAAGTAGAATTGATAGAGTTCTCACTACGGCCTTTATGGACAAGTTTAATGATGTAATGGTAAGGTCGCTTCCATGGTATAAATCTGATCACATACCCATCTTTCTCATAATGCTCCCAGCTTCTCCTAATCAACCAAAAGTATCGAGACCATTTTAGGTGAATGCCTCTTGGGTTCTACATGAAGATTTTAAGCGCCTGGTCAAGGATGGTTGTGATGAAAATGAAGATTGGATTGTCAATGTGACTCTTTTTGCTGAACGTGCTAAGATATGGAGCTATAAGGTATATGGTTTCTTGGATCATAAAAAGAGACATCTGATGAGACGGCTAGATGGCTTATCTAAAGCTATGTTTCGTGATGAAACATCTTTTTCTCTTAACCTTCTACATAAGAAGTTATAGGAGGAACTTGAGGATGTCTTGATACTAGAAGTTTTGATGTGGGCTCAAAAAGTGAAAATCAACTGGTATTCCTTGAAAGATAAAAACTCTAAATTCTTTCATGCTCGTGCAAATGGACGGCGTCGTCGGAACAAGATTGAAGCAATCCAAGATGATTATGGGGCTTGGATTGAAAATGCCGACGACATAAAGAAATTAGCCACTAATTTCTTTTCTAATCTCTTTCAAGATGATAGTGAGACCTCATACTTGCTAAATTGTGATATTGCTTTCCCTGTCATTGTGCCTTCGCAATTGGACGCCTTAGCTGTAAGTATTAAGGGGAAGGAAATAAAAAATGCCAATTTTGATATGGGGGCAATAAAATCTCCAGGACCTGATGGTTTAAATGCTTTATTTTTTCAAAGTCAGTGGGAGACAATTGGCCCCTCTGTTGTCAATTGTGTCAGGAACATGATCGAAAACTTAGTTAATATCAAACAAGTAAATGATACTTTCATTGTCTTAATACCAAAAAAGGACAACCCAATTAATATTCAGGACTTCCGACCTATTAGTCTTTGTAATGTAATCTATAAAGCAGTCATGAAAATGCTCGCTAATCGCATCAAGCAGGTGCTTCCGGATGTTATTTCTCCAACCAATGTAGTTTTGTTCCTGGCAGAGTGAGCTCCGATAATGTCATTATAGCTTAAGAGGTTATTCATTCCATGCAACATATGATGGGGAAGAAAGGTTTCATGGCCATTAAAATTGACCTCGAAAAAGCCTATGACAAGATTCATTGGGAGTTTGTAGAGCAATGCATTAAAGAGTTAATGTTTCCCCAGTGGCTTATAAATTCAATTAAATTTTGTATTTCCTCCTCTAAATTGCGCATCTTATGGGAAGGTAGCGAGGCAAAGGAATTTTACTCGAAGCGTGGTATCAGACAAGGGGCCCTATCTCCCCCTATTTGTTTGTGATCTACATTGAGAAATTGGCCCATTTAATCTAAACTGAACTGGAGAGGGGATGCTGGAAGCCTATCAAACTGTGTAAGAAAGGATCACATATTTCACATTTATCTTTTGCTGATGATTTTATAATTTGTTTAGAGGCAAGTCTTGATCAGGTGGAAATTATTAAGAAATGTCTGAAGAGTTTTTGTAAAGCATCGGGCCAGAAGGTTAGTCATGTGAAAATGAGGTGTTTTTCTCCAGAAATATCAACCATAACAAAGCCACACAGATACGTACTGCACTTGGATTTTTTCAAACTGGCGATCTAGGTAAATATCTTGGTGTTCCGCTTCATCATGATCGGGTAACGAAGGAAAAATATCAATTTTAGTGGACAAGGTGAAAAGTCGAGTAAGCAATTGGAAAATAAACAAGCTATCCTTTGTAGGGCGTTCTACGCTCGTCAAATCTGTTGTGTCCGCCATTCCTAGTTACTCAATGCAGACTGCGAATTTACCTATGAGCACATGCGAAAATTTGGAGAAGATTTCACCGAGATTCTTATGGGGAGAGTCTGATGACCAGAAAAAGATGCACTTAGTGGCTTGGGATAATGTGTGTCAGGAGAAAAGGGTAGGGGGCCTTAGTATGCGGTACTTAAAACAGCAGAATAAGGCGTATATGATGAAGCTGGGATGAGGCCTTGTGAAGAGAAATGATGCCCTTTGGGTGAGAGTGATACGAAGCAAGTATAATTGTGGAGATGACCTTTTGCCTACTATTGATCTCAAGAAACCTGGTTCATGTGCTTAGAGAGGAATTAGGAACTCTTAGAAGAGATTCCAGGAAGGGATGGAACACGTTAGAAATAGAAATGGGGATGATGATGTTCGATGGAAGTGGGAGAAAAGTGGCAATTTTACAGTTAGCTCATCTTATAGGAGTCTGAATAATAGAAGGGAGGAAGGGCAAACGTTGTGGCCGATTATTTGGAAACTCAAAATCTCTCAGAAAAGCAAGACTTTCACCTAGGTAACCCTTCAAGGACACCTTCTTACTAACTACAGGAAATGGAGAATGGGCCTTCATCCAAATGGTTCTTGTGATATGTGCAGTAACTTTACAGAAGATGACCTTCATGTGTTGCGGGACTGCCATAAGACAAGGCTGTTTTAGGAGAGTATAGTGCATCCTTCATATCACTCATCTTTCTTTAATTCTGACATTCATGCATGGTTTAAACTAAATATGATAAGAAAGATAATGAGAAAGGAGGGAGACTGGAAGCATAACTTCATTATAATTTGGTGGCTTATTTGGCGAGCAAGGAATGGGCACATGCATAGGGGTAATGAGGCTAAATACGGGCAAATATTCGCGTAAGCTAAAGCCATCCATCACTGTATTCTTCGCTTGAGCATTAAAATGAGTGGAGTGAATCTAAATGGTAGATGTGAAGTTGACAGACGGCCTCCTTTTGAAAATATTTCAGACGGTATACGAGTCATGGTGGACGGTGCCTGCTCCTATGCTTCTGATACCGCAGCTTGTGGCGGCATCCTAATGAATGGGGGAGTTATTTTTCAAGGCTTTATGATGCGTCTGGACCATGGAGATTGGCTTGCTGCGAAATTATGGGGCTGTTTAATGGGGCTTAAAAGAGCATTGGATTATGAAGTAAAGAAGTTACTCTGACCTCAGACTTAGTGGAAACTATCGGCCTCCTCCAGAAGGAGATATCGGATCTTCATGAGGAAGGAGCATAATTAGAGAGATAAAAATGATGCTCCAGCGGGACTGGGATGTCAGTTTGGAAATTATCGAGAGAGATGCAAATGAAGCCGCTGATTGTATGGCAAAGAATGCACTTGGTAGTGCTCTTGGACACCACATCTTTAATGGACCCTCTACCGAATCAAGTATCACTCCGTCTTCCATGTGAGTTTACTCAAGCCTTATCATGGTGATCTCTCAGATCCGGACAGAGGCATCTCACGACGCGCACCGATGAGCATCAAGGTTCAACACAACAAACAAGTCGAGGAGATCCTTGCTGATCGGAAGGTATGCCGCACAAACCATCCTGCAGTTCATGAACTTCTTGTCAAGTGGAAGGGACTGCCAGAAAGTGAAGCAAGCTAGAAGCCCATTTCACATTTGTGGCAATTCCGGGACTAGATCCAAGCGTACGAGGTCAAGAAGGCAACGAGGACGTCGCCGGATTAGGTGGGGGAGGATGTCACGGCTTACTCTAGAGAACCCTAGAATTCTCTAGAATTCCCTTGAAAGTACTTGTAAATGCTAGGATATTCTAGAGTTCTCCACACATTTTTCACATGTGTAAATATCTAACATAAATATCTAGATATTTTAGGAGAGGATTCTGGAAGGCCGATAATGGCCAACGGATCGAATCGATCTCCACCGTCCATTAAGGAGGTGGAGTAGTATAAATGCCCCCAAGGGGTTCATTTGTAACTCACCAAGCATTTGAGAATTCATAAGCATTCTCCCAAGTTCTCCATCTCTCTCTAGCTTCTCTCTCTAGGCTTTCTTAGTTCTCTTAACTAAGTTAAGTCTTTGGAAGGCTTACTAGCAGGTTCAGGAGCTTGAGTTCGAGCAAGACTTGCTAGGCCGCACGGAGCTTACATCGTGTAAAAACTAAGCCCATGAAACCTAGCACGGGGGCATGACATGTATCATAACTTTATTTTACTTATTTTCTTTTTGTCATTTTCTTCATTCACGAATATCCATTCAACTCAAATCATTGTAGACAAAAACAGAACAACTTTTCTATAAAAAAAAACAGAACAACTTAGCAATGAGAAAGGACATCTTGAGTCAAACTAGAAATCCTATGCATAATCCGCATCCTCATAACAAACACTTAAACCAGAAAACATAGCTCAATGGTTCGTCCGTGGGACGGTGCGGGTGAGGACGTTGGTCGGCATCTGACGCCATCGATGTGTGGTTATTCTGATTTCATGAAATGTGGCTATGGGGCTTAACATGAAAATCAAGAATTAATGACTCATCCATTAGAATGATAAGATATAAAAATTCTCATGAACTTTTATCATAAATGCGTGTATCATCATATATGTTTCATATGTGTAAAAATACCTAAAAAAATTCACAATGGATCAACGCTATTTTTTTCATATGCATATTTAAAGACGTTAGATTATATTTAATGGTTATAACATTTTATTCTCATTTCAAATATTCATGGGTATTTTAACACCTCTAATTTTAAATGTTCATGGATTCACTTGATTTTAAATTTGGATCACCTAGTTCCTCTGCCATGGTCAATCAACTTTTAACTCAAGATTTGGGTTTTGTTCAAGATATAAATGCTGCAAAAAGTCCCTCTCCAGATTCTTTTTCTTCAACAGCTTCGGTTTTGCCTAAATTGACATCTGATTAGTATCATCGTCTCCTCCATCTCTTGGGACATTCCCAACCCTCCACTACCTCTGCTTCAGTTAATCACATTTCAACATCTGCTTCTTCTCCAATTGCAGGTACATCTCATTCAAGTAGCTCCACATTTCTTGTTACCTGGATTATTGATTCTAGTGCCACTAACCACGTTTGTTGTTCCTTAAACCTTTTCTCATCCTATCATCCTATTTCTCCCATTTCTGCTAGTCTTCCTAGAGGTTCCCATACAGTTGCTTCTTTCTCAATCACAATAATTCTTTCATCTCATCTACTCCTCACTAATGTTCTATATCTACCTAGTTTTTCTTTTAATATCATATCAGTTTCTCGAATAACCGAATCACTTGGTTGTCTGCTAACATTTTGTTCTTATTCGTGCCAGATAAACTTACTCAATCTTTCGCTGATGATTGGTTCAGCTAAAGTTGCATATGGGCTTTATCTTTTAAATACAGATATGATTCCAACTCGCTCCAACACACCTCAAATTCATATGGCTATGGCCACAACAGCTTCATCCCTCACCCTTTGGCATCTTCGATTGGGTCATCTCTCTAATTCTTCTCTTTCTGTATTACATAAACAAGTTCCTGATATTGATTGTATTCATCATTCCTTTCCCTGTAACACTTGTCACTTTGTTAAACAAAAGCGTTTTTCATTTCCTGTAAGCTCAAGTTCATGTAATAACATTTTTTATCTGATTCATGTTGACATCTGGTGGCCTTTTTCTATTCCTTCTATCCAATGTCATCGATATTTTCTTACTATTGCAGATGACTACACGAGGTATACCTGGTTGTTTTTAATGAATTGCAAATATGATGTTCGTACACAACTTCATAATTTTTCAGTTCTCATTGAAAATTAGTTTTCTACTTCTGTTAAAATTTTAAGCTCAGACAATGGACCTGAGTTTTCTATGCCTCACTTCTTTTGCTTCAAGAGGTATTATACATAAAAAATCTTGCGCAGGCACACCTCAACAAAATGGTTTAGTTGAACGCAAACATCAACATATCTTAAATGTCTCTGGAGCCTTACTGTTTCAGTCCAATATACCTATTAATTTTTGGTCATTTGTTGTTTTACATGCTACTTATATATAATCAATCATCTTCCTTCACCCATAGCTAACAATTTAACTCCTTATGAAAAGTTGTAGAACTCTCCTCCTTCTTACTCTAATTTTCACATATTTGGTTCTCTCTGCTTTGCTTCTATCCTATCAGACAACATATGTAAATTTGCCCCTAGAACTAGAAAATGTGTGTTTTTAGGCTTTCCATTTCGGTCAAAGGCATACATTTTACTAGACCTAGTCAACAATCAGATTTTTCTTTCACGTGATGTTATTTTCCATGAACTTGTGTTTCTCTTTTATTCAGGCACTGCCATTCCCCCTTCTTTATCTACCCCCTACCCTACCATTCAGACTTTTCCTACCTTTTTATATGAGCATTTCCTACACCCACTCCCATCACATCTGTCTCTACCCCTCCATCACACCTTACTTCCTCTCCTTCACCTCCTACTGTGATTGATCTTAACTCACAGCAACGACCAGATCACACCACCCTCCATCATATCTGTAGGACTATTACTGTGCCCTCATTTTAAATACTGACCAATCATCTAGCAAAGGTGACCTTCGTTATCCTCTTTCTTTTGTCCCATCTTACTTTTCTCTTTCACCTTCCTATAAGCATTTTGTTTTGGATGTCACTGCTGTTCCTGAACCAAAAACATAACACCAAGTTGTCAAACATTCAATTTGGAGGGATGCTATGAATGCAGAAATTAAAGCACTTAAACAGAATCAAACTTGGGTCCTTACTCCTTTACCACCTGGTAAGAAAACTATTGGTTGCAAGTGGGTTTTCAAAACTAAGTTCAAAGCCAATAGTGACATAGAAAGACAGAAGGCCAAATTTGTAACTAAAGGCTACACACAAACTGAGTGTTGACTACTTTGATACTTTCTCACCTATTGTGAATATGACCACTCATCGTTTATTGCTTTCTATTGCAGTTGCTAAGAACTGGTACATTCACCAATTAGATGTTAACAACTCTTTTCTTCATGGTGATCTGTATGAAGAAGTTTATATGGACCTGCCGAAAGGTTTCACTCCTCCACAGTCCAATATGGTATGCAAGTTACGAAAGTCCCTTTATGGTCTTAAACAAGCAAGTGGGCAATGGTACTCCAAACTCTCTTCTGCATTATCATCCTATGGTTACCTTCAATCAGCTTCTGGCTACTATTTTTTAAAGCCACATTTTCCTCTTTCACTGCTATTCTTGTTTATGTGGATGATGTTGTGCCTGTTGGAAATGATCTTAGCGAATTTAATTCTGTCAAATAACACTCGGATAAGGCTTTTACTATCAATGATTTGGGTGAGTTACGTTTCTTCCTAGGATTGGAATTGGCCAGATCCAAGGATTGTATTTTTCTCTCTCAGCGAAAGTTTGCTCTTGAGTTGCTTGAAGACACGGGTCATCTGGCCTGCAAACCTGCCTCTTCTCCTATGGGCCCTTATTCAAGCTAACCAACAACAAAGGACAGCCACTTGAAAATCCTCAAGTCTATCGCAGGCTTATTGGTCTTTGGGCTAGTGAGAAACGAGCGGAATAGGTCCTAGGATTTTGGGTCTAAGCTGTTTGAGTGGGTTGGCCGTGTATGATTATCTGCTTCATGAACGTTGTCCTGTATGCCTTTTCCATACAAGTATAATCTGTAACAAACTTGGTTTAAAAGTTCGAGATGAAAACATTGTTTAGTTCATAGATAAATATCTCCATATCCTCTTTGCTTATATTTCTGGATCATTAGATTTTATATAAGACCCTTAAATACCCTCAAATGACCTGTGGATTTCTCATTCACTCAGTGAGCTCTTCTAATAAGTTGGGACTTGCTACTTCCTAGTTCCTTGGACCCAAAAAAGCCGAAAGTAGCAGGAAACACGGTTCTGTGTGAACCAGATCATTGAGTCTCCCCTTTTGCTCTGTACAGGTAATAACTTGATGTGTTGACACACACACACACACACACACACACACACACACACACACACACACACATCTTGTTGCCTGTTCAAAACGATAAAACCAAAATCACACCGTCTGCCGCCACATGCAATAAGAATGGTCCGTATTCCAAACGTATTGCGAGGGGCAGCAGAGAAGACTTTAGACTGCATATAGAAAAATCACCAAGATTCCCTTCCCAATTTAGCGTGCATATGAACAGTTAATTCCTATGAGTTGGTCAATGAACCAAAAGTCCATGTGCCATCTACGCAAACACATGTTGAATTTAGGTAAATTCAATATTTAAATTGGGGAGCTCAGCTTTTATACAAACTTTAGCAACCTCAATTACGTATTTCAAATTGCAAGCGGCCAGTGCTATGCACCTCTGCCTCCTCTCTGTCTCTTTTCTTCCAAAGCAGTGGCCTCATTCAACATGTCAGCAGCGTCCTTTTGCATGTCCAGCTTCGCTAGAGCAACTGATTGCATGTAGAATGCTGTAGGCCAGTCTGGATAAACACATTGTGCCTGCATCGCATCTCTCAGTGCAGGATCTGGTTGATCGCATAACAGATAGCATAGACTGCGCCGAGCAAAAACCGTTGGTGACACCATTGTTCCCACATCGATAAACTGCATCAACCAACCACAAACCATAAGGATCTCTATTTCAAATCCCGTACTCAACAAACATGAGCAATGTCCAACAAGTTCTGAATTTGCACCTGTGAATAATTTTCAATTGCTGTCTTGAAGTCTTTGTCACGGAATGCATAGTCTCCACGCTTCCTTGCTTCCAACATATCCCTCATCTGTTGAGTCCACTCTTGGAAAGACAACTAAACCAAACCAAAAAATTGAAGCTTTTAGCATAAACTGTAACGTGGGGATTAGTGTTGAAATTGTACCTATTAATTACCTCATTCGTCCCTTCATCATCTCTGTAGTGCGTAGCAACCAAGATCTGATGTATTGCAGTGAGGTCCATCCTTGAACAAGCCTCACCCATGGCTGAAAGAGGGCGTTGTGGGGTTGATGGGGCTTCCTCGTTCTTTGGGATTCCAAGCATAACGTAAGAAGGTACCCAAAAAAATTAATGAACTATAAATGATGTAGTTTGATTCCTTTTTAATGCCTAAACAGGCAATTAGTGAGCATGGGTATCCATATCACGCTATTGGAGATGTCTTTACTAGTCCTAAAGCTCAATTTGTTCAACTACAGCTAAATCTGTGATCTAGAAAGAGAAATAACAGTGTCTCCAAAGTAAGTTGCATCGACAGAATAATATGCAAGCAGCATGGAAAAGGCACGGTTGAGCTGGATGAAAAATTGTACGCAAAATTATACAAGCCTAACTACGGTGATGCCAACCAAAGGCCGTTACAACATAATACTGGCCCAATAATAAACCTTGTGCAAGCTGAGTTTGGCTTCGTCGGTCTGGTTATTGTGTTACTGATCCAACTAAATGCTTTTACATTATTAAACAACAGAAAATCTGTGTAAAACAATTTTTAGATAAGTTCTATATCAATACATACACAAATGATATGTACATGCAAATTATAGTAAAAGTTAATGAGAAAAATGAACTTTCTAGGGATGGGAGAGGTGAGGCATATGCTAAAAACACTTGACTGTAGCTTATATGCAGATATCACATGATCATATTACATATTAATATGTTCATAGGAATAATGTACTTGTGTTCTCTTGACACGGATTTGAAAGGTTGCATTATATATCAATTTCAACGAAGATATTCCTCGCTAGATTTTTTGAGATTTTCCACTTTGAATCAACCAAGTTTATCCATATAAATGTAGATACCATACTGCTCTACTAGAACAACACATTAACAACTTTGGCTCCTTAAATATATCACGCATGAGGCGCCCATGCTCTACACAAACCCTTATCACATTATATAATACCTGCTACTTGTCAAATAAAAAAGTTTATGATCTAAAGAGACCCCCTTTATGAGTCATGTGCAGATCACCTGGCTTGTATTATTACCCAAAAAACTGAAAAAGCATTGCCCAGGCCTAAGATCTAGGTCGCCAAATAAGATTTGATTTAGTGATTATCAGTTAAGGTGTCTCATACAAGCGAATTTATTAGACTAAGAAACTAAGGAAATCACTTAATTAATAGTAAAGTTGCATGGATTGAGTAAAAGATTTGACCAATCTGCAGCATCCAATATCATTGACTACTTAGGTAACCGGGTGACAGCGGAAGGTCAAATAGAGCTCCTCAAGCTCCAAAGGTTTGATGACTGGATGAACTAAAATGACAATATTTGTTGAGCGAATTACTGATCTACTCATGAAATATCACCTTCTCAATTTATTACAAATAATACAGTCTCCTAATCTAGTGCTCCAACCAAAAGGGCATCTCGCATTAAGACTTGGTTTCTCTTCACTATGTTACTCTATATTGCATCTCCACTACAATTCCAAACTGTTAGATTAAATTTTAATGATACAGATTAATTTATACTTCTAGAAACTATCAAACCTGAACCATCCAATTTAATCCAAAGTTACACCACAGTTGCAATGATCTCCAATAAGTGGAAATAACCTGTTTCCCTTCTGTCAGGCAAAGTCATAGCCACTTAATATTTATAGGCTAGTTGACACATGACAAACAAGAGTCCAAATGAATGTCAATCATGATGTGGAGATGGACCTTCTCAAATGTCAAATTCCCTAAACAACATTGTTTTGCCTAATTTAATGATCTTACTAGACCAGATGGGTTTTGAGAAATCAAGCAAAAATATGATGTTTGAAAGAATGATAGTTTCTTTTCTTGTTTATACCATGTCTGTTGAGTGACTATGACATTACCTATTGCAGAGGACCGACTATTTTGATTGGGGGACTAAATTGATAAAAGGGAACTCTTATGAATTAAAACATTAATTCACTCTAATTTATTTCATTCTCTAGATTGCATAAGGATCCTTACATCAGGTTTAGTTTGCAATGGAGCAAGTGTTGTAACTAATTCCTTTGTATCAGGCCGCTCCCTGGGTTCATATTGCAAACATTTAGAGGCCAGATTGACAACTACTGCCGCCTCTTCTTTGGAGAACTTTTCCTCTAAATGTGAATCCATAAGAAGCATGTTGGCTTTCCCCTGTATCATGTCAAGTGCCTGCAACCAGAATCAGATAACTCCATATGGCACCAATGCAGATCCACCATCAAACAGGTTAAGTTAAATATGAATCTATGTATATAAACTTTAACATGGATACACATCAACAGTAACTGCAAACTTCAACAAGGCCAACCATTAAAAGTGAAAGAAGTCAATCTCTCAAGTTGGTAATGAATATATTGTTTTTAATTGACATACAGCAACATCACTTTTCATGTATCACTCAATTTTAACAGCACGTGTTGGTCAAAACTCTAACACCACCAAAAGGGCATAATAGATTGCTATTAAAAGATGACAAGGTTCTGCAAAAAAATAAAAGCTATTAATTCTGAAAAGTTCAGGGAAAAAAGCAAGGCTTTTGATGACAAGAGCAAGCATCAGTTTGACAGCAAACCAGCCTGCTAGGAACTTGGCATGGCTTCCGTCCATAGATTGATATATATTTTAAGTTGGGTAGTTGAGCTAGCTTAACAAAATGAAGAGCTGTAAGTGACATGACAAACGAAAGGCTAATCAAAGTTAAAATATAATAGCATATTGAATAGCTATTAAGATATTATATTCACGTTGAGAACTACCAAAATTTCTTTCTACACTCAGCCCACCATCTACGGTAGTTAATCCATGTTCACTAGTTAAGTAGCTTTTTTCCTGATCACAATTATATCAAGTCCACACGGAGGAAACTAATTATTAATATTTATTATGTTAACAAGAAATTTTGACAGAAGCTCCAATGGATGGGCTTAATTGTAAAAAATAAAATTATAGATAGCATACAAATGATCAGGTAAAAAAAACAGAGAAATAGGAAAAGTATTAGCAGATACAAGCCACTTACATGACTTGGAGGGATGTGTTTTCCACTTAGTAGGTCTAGGAGAACAGTACCAACGCTGTAAATGACACTTTCAGGAGTGACCCTTCCTAAATTTTGATGAAGTCACAATGAGATAATTATAAGCATAATATATAAGGTAGTAAAGGTAACAAGAAAGATGGTCATGATACATATTTTCCGTGATTCATTTTCACAAATTGAATTATACTTTCACCATGTAGAAGAATAAAAGAGAAGCTACGTAATAGAGGTCAGGGCAGCAAGGACCAGTAGTACCATTTCTTAAGTACTCGGGAGGTGTGTAAGCAAGATTCGTGCTATAGCTTTTTCCATCCCTACTGTTCTTCATCAAACCAAAACATGACAGACGTGGATCACCTTCCTATAAGATCCATCAATAAATCAGATGATCACCACAATATATCATTAATGTCACAAGTAACAACTCATAAAACAAAACATCTATGGAAACAATTAAATAAAGTTATAACAACAAGTATACTTTACAAGGGCGGACCTACACCCATTTCACCGGGTGCAGCCGCACCCCCTGACATCCAAAAAATTAGGTATATATTAGTATTATGTGATTTATTTTGCACCTACTCATTTGCTAATTTTGAACCCACTGAATTTTTACTTAAATTCTTCTCAAAAGATATTAAAAATAAACCTCATTTATCTACTCAGAAAATAGTTTGCACCCCTTGTAACAGGATCCTGAGTCCGCCACTGATACTTTACCTCATCAAAAAGAACCCTATAAGCATTCAAATCATGGTATAATGGGCGACCCTCGGAACTACAGTAATCTAAAGTTTCTGCAATGGAAAGAGCCACTCTTAAGCGCATGGCCCACTCAATGGTCTGATCTTCCCCTGAAATAAACAGCAAAAACTAAGCTTGAACTAAGATAAACAGCAACCCACATACTTTAGCTCTTGATTCCATGTGGGCAACGAAACAGACTTATAAACAATATACAGACTAGATTAACCTAAGCATCACCTATACCAATGATCACTGAAGATTGTGAAAACATAGTTGGGAAAACTTGAAAAGCCAACCACTGCAGCAGCTAATAAGCAGCAGTCACTCAGATTTAGAGGTGAAAAAACAGCAAAGCTTGAGTCCCTTAAATGATCGTTTGCCAAAAGATTTTAAATGAACAGGTAATAAGAAAGGTCCAAAATATACACGGCTATAGTTGGTGACAACCATGGGCCGAAAAGTGAGAGCTGATAAGGCACACTTGAACTGAAGTGATGAAAGCCAGTAGATTGCTTGTGAAACAGATGATACATACAGTGGAAAAGATGCTTAGCGAGAGTGTCATTGGGCATGTATTCTGCAACAAGTAGCCTCTCATCTCCATCACAGCAGTAGCCAATCAAATTAGCAAGCCTGCGATGTCGCAATTTTCCAACACCTGACGCCTCATCCTAAGAATAACATAATTTAGCTAAGAGATAGGTATCGAAATATTTTTGGAAAAAGGAAAAACCCAGAAATTTGATACTTGAGAAGAAGAAAAGGTGACAGAAGCTGAAAGGTACCACAAATTGCTTGGGATCGGGCCATGCAGCCTTGGTGAACTTCTTGACAGCAATCCAACGGCGGTTGGGGAGGCGACCTTTATACACAAGGTTGGGTGCCTTCTCCCCACTCTCAGACACAATAAAGTCGGAGCTAAAATTATTGGTGGCCGCTTTGAGGTCGGAGAAAGAGAACTCGGAGAAAGAAGGAACCCCACTGGCGGCAGATGGGTCGGCGCTCAGAGAAGGTGGCGGGTGTTGTTGGGTATGGATGTGGTTGTGAGTGTGAACATGGTGAGGGGGCTGTTGATTTTGCTGCTTTTCTGGGTGAGTTTCGGTCAGAAATGACGATGGGCAGCAACCCATGGCTGGAATGAATACCACAACCTTCTCTGCTAAGGGATCGCACAAACCATAGATGACCGATAGCTGATGCCTATGCTATTACTATTTGACAAGCACCCAAGAGCTAGTTTTTGTTCTTCGCGTGGTGGTTCTGAGCCTGAGAAGACAAAGTGGAACCCGTTGTCTCTTTTTCGGCTTTAGAGAGGGGGTCTTGACCCTCTAGTCCACGCTGTAAACTATTGATTCTTCGTTCCTCCACAGATTGCTTGCGAGCGATAAAGATGCGACACGTACGGTGTAGTGCGGTAATAAAAAGGCATAACAGTTGTAGCAGTTGAAGCCTATTAATACTGCAGATCTATTTCCACAGCCTCAGTCTCGGGGTATTGATTTATTTACCCACGGTCACCCTCCCTTCACTTGACATGCCAAAATTGGTTATAGCTACGGGTGCATAATGCTCACCCCTAAAATCCATCCATATTCGTAGATCTCCAAATAAATGTGCAATAACATGCCAGTAATTGTGACAACTAATGCAGTCTTTTTTACCTTTGTCAGGTCAGGGACAACAGTTTTGGCCTTCACAGCAATCACTTTTTTTTTTCCCTTGAAGCGTTAAAAACCAGCATAGTATAGCTATCACCCCTTTCTTTGGTTGCAAGAGATGATGATCCCCATACCCACAGGGGGAGTCAACGTCGCGAACCTTCCGAGTACATCCAATCGACTTACCTCATGGGCTGCCCCCAACGTGACTCTCCCACCATCTATTCATTCTCCCACGTGCTGCCGTCTCCATAATCCCTTTATTATAATACTTTGTTACTAACCTTCATATCGATTGCGTCTATCCTCCACACGTCAGGAGCTTTCAATTTCCTCTGTTAAAGTTTGTCTCTCTCTTTAATTACTTCTCTTCTTTCACATTACATATCATTCCGTTCTCATCCAATTGTTTTTGGTTCCATGATATGTATTACCCTGTACATGTTGACGCCAGCTCACATAGTCTCTATTCGAATTCCATGCTAGAAACTAGAACTCTATTACCAAGCTCCTTTTGGAAAGGGAAAAGATGGCAAGCGTATCTTACCATTAATATGTATGCGCTGTATATAAATTAGCTCCATTTGATTCCATGCTAGAAATTTGGTCCTAGTTTGGTCAGATCAAATGAGACGCTTCCTAACAGGAAAAATGTGCTCAATGATCCAAATACTGTGAACTCTTTTTAGTCAAGCCTACTCATATATATTCAATCAAAATGAGCAATAGCCTGTCTAGTTGTTTTTCATGAAAACACAGCCTGTCTAGTTGTATTTACTGAAAACACAGTGCATAGCGCATTTTTCATATAACAAACATATTTCAAAGCAAATGCTATCCAAAAGATTCATCTCTTACGGGTCACTAAAACACCACCCCACATCTAGTACAATAATACATAAAAAAGAAACCCACTCACAATATCCTTTTTATATGTAGTCCAACATAATTACGCATACAAGTCAATTTTTTTGTCATGAAAGTCAAAATCTTGGATGGATGTTTTCTCTTCAGCTATATCATCTTTAATTCATAACTTTCCTTCTCTCAGCTGAATTGTTTTTTTTTTGTTTCCCGCCCGATTTCCGGAGCTTCGCCCCGACTAATCCAGACCCGATCCGCGTCACGCACCTAGAAATGGTGGGTGAGTCTCCCAACGGTGACTTCTGCATACATAAGGACTCGAACTCGAGACCTTGCTTAAGCTGGAACAAGCCGCTTACCACTTGATCCAACCAACCGTTGGTTCAGTTGAATTGTTTGAATGAGGAAATTTGAATTATAAAAAATTATTCATTGTTTTGTTATCATACAATTGGGTTCTCAAATTCTAAACAACATCTTACCGAGGAAGCAATGGAAGATGCTTTGCAAATCCATGTAATCTGCCTCTCGTTAATTCTTTGGGAGATTCTTAATCATCAAAAGAATAAAATTTCCTTTCTAAGCCTTTTAAGGTTAGATTGCATCAAGAAAAAGGTCATTATCGACGAATGCTTTCAGAAGAAAAGGAACAATGCCATTGCAGTTGACATTTCCTCTCAATCTTTTCACATTCATTAAAGTTTTTGTATTTCAAGGTGATGTTTTCCTCCTCTCTAATTTTAGCTTTTATTTTTGGGAAAATCATATGTGATTCCATGGAACTCATCAAATAACAAAAAAGTCCCTAAAATTTGGAACTCTCACTGAAGAGTACCTTTGGACCTCATTGAAATATGGAGTTCATGTTCAAAAAACAATGTGCCCTTCATGCAAAACCGGGTGCAAAATGGAGCATTAGTCCTATGTAACCTCATCTTGAAAGCATTGAAGAGAAGACCCTGAGGAGCAACTCATCATCCATCGCCTGAGGAGCAATCGTCAACTAGTAACATCTATCATCGTCATCGTGAGGAGCCATTATCACTATCGTCCTAAGACGACACCCTAGCTGTGAGGCATGACTTCGCCATCGTTGTGAGTCACGACATCACGATTGCCATGTTTTTAAGAGTCATTTTGCAACTTCTACAGAAATTAGGAAGCGGTACTCCCCAAGATTAAATGAACCCTTCCTGTAAAGATACAGGGCGAAAGAACTGGTGAAAGATAATAGAACTCAGTAAGAGACAAAAGGTTTTTGTCTCCAGTATTCCCTTCTTCTTATATCTTCTTTTTGTAAAATGGTCTCAAATAAAGTGATAAAGAGGTTATTTATAAACATTGAAGGGATGCTTAAAGAGGCATCTCTTGAAGCAATATAACTCTTTAAGAAGAAAGTTGCAACTCTCCAATATAAAATATTACAATAATATTTAGAAAAACTCTTTCTTTAACACAACCATACACAATATTTCCAACAATCCCCCACGTTTTAAAAGAAAGCACATCATTAGCTTAGTTCGCACATGGATATAACCACTGTATTCAGTAGTTTTTTGAACTTTGAACTAAACATAGACCAATAACACTTAGTACACAAAGATATCAGATGCCCTACGGACATTGAACCAATAACCTCTTAGTGCATACTAGAGGTATTAAGAGTCAAATTAAACCTCCACATTTCCATTGTTAACAGTGGTTTTGCTCGTTAAGGCAGCCATACGTATATCTCGGTGCATAACAAATGCTCTAGAAATTTTGCCACGTTCTTACAGGAACGGCTCCACTCCACATTAGTAGAGGTAATTTCTTTAAGTGTACCTGCATTGAATACACCATATCGTATGACTATGAAATCATTAAGAGATTTTCGCTCAACCCTCTAGATTAGGGGTGAGCAAAATTTCCCGGCCCACCCGCCCCGCCCGCAACCCGGAAGCTTTGAACCCGTTTAAACCCGCCCAATTGAACCCGTCACGGGCGTCAAAAACGGGCGGGTACCCCCACAAACGGGGCGGGACACGGGTTCACCCACGGGTTACCCCGTTCTCGCCCATTTAACCCGTTACACAAATAAAAAAAATTCACATATACCAGCCCAGTCCACTCTCCCCCTCTCAGACCGTCCAAAGCCCACTTCAACCCAAAATCCAACCCTTTCTCTCCTCACTCCTCAGAACTCAGAAGTCACAAAAGCCGAAGCCCCCTTCTCTCACATCGTTTGGGTGTGTCGGTGTGTGCCTGACTGCCTGTCTCCAAAGTCCAGACTCCAGCCGATGTTCTCTAGCCGGCGACATCGCATGCGTGCGTGTGCGAATGTGTGTATGTGCCGGTGTGCGTGACTTTCTTCAG
>JANTPZ010098266.1:0-17911 GCA_025593235.1 Vachellia pachyceras
GAAAAGGTTAAATTTTCCGCCTAGCATAATGTCGCAGGAGAGGAGGATCCTATGGTACATTTACAGCAGATGCATTGTAAATAAAGGGAATAACTTCACAAGTTTCACCGGCAGGGATTATGTTCTATTTGCATCATTTGTGGCCAAGGATAGAAGGAATCTGGGTGTTATAATCATGAAGGAACTGCGTCTGTGGATGGATAATGCAATTGGTTCAGCTTCTCTCCCATTCCCTCAACTAGTGTCATTGTTTATGAAAAGCAACCGATTATGGTACCTAGACGAGTGATCGGATGAGATTGTTAGAGTTCCCAGATTTGGTAGAACTCATATAGGAAAGATGGGTCTGCATGTGCCCACACCATCTGGGGAAGGGTAGGTTAAGGTTAGGAGGAAAAGGAGTAGGCCAGAGCTGATGGATGAAGTGCAGTCAACAAGGGCTGCCACTCTTGATCCTCCACCTTCAATCGAACAAATTGTTACCAATGCTTTTCGAGATTCACTGGCCACCATTCTATCGTCCAACCAACAGATGATGGAACAGCAAACTCTTCAGATGGATAGACTAGTGAAGCTCATTGAGGAGGGTAATACAGCAACGATGTATCATCTGAGGACACTCTCCGACAGAGTGCAGACACTTGAAGCTTTCCTCCCCATATCTGAGCCCCAACCATCCCATCCACACCAGCCTGCACAACATACCTCTGAGGCCCAGCCATCCCCTCCTATTGATCCTGTTCATCATCCATCTATTTCTTCAGGTCATCCATCACACTCTGAAAATTCCATTTCCTCCTCTCCAGAGCCAACTGACCTCATCATTGACCAAGTTGTCACTGCTGTCGTTGAAGACAAGGAAAAGGGGAATTCAGAGGGGAAGAACTGATAAATATGGTATATGGATATGTTGTTTGGGTTTGTATGTAACAATATTGGGATAAATTTAGTTACAAGTTGTAACCACTTAACAATTGTGCTGGTTCGTACGATGAAATGTATTGTATTGGTTTTTTCAGACACACAACTGTTCATATATCTGTAAACCGTTCACTAGTAAAAAATTATCATATTCCTGCGGATTTGAAATCCACAGGAAAATTCAATTTCTTAAAAAAGATTTGAAAAATATTACCTACGGATTCGAAATTCGTAGGAAAATTCAATTTTTTAAAAAAATTTGAAAATAGGATACCTGCGGATTAGAAATCTGCATGTATCTTTACATGCGGAAATCAAATCCACAGGTATTTTACCTGTGGATTGATTTCCGCAGGTAATATACCTGCGGATGTTAATCCGCAGGAATTCTATAATTTAAAAGGGTTTTCAGCAACCCATTCCCAAAATCAAAATGGAGCCTGGCCGACAAGAAGAAGGGGAAGAGAATGAGGGTTTGAGGTGGTGAGAGCGAGAAATTTGATATTTTTGAGATGGTCGTAAACATGTCGTCGGCGTCCAGGACACTCGCAAACGTGTTGTTGGCGTCTTGCTCGGTAGTTCATTTAAGGGCACCGTCGATGTTAGCAACAGCTATGCAGGTGAGTTCCCTTTACTGAAATGTCCGATTTTGACAACTGACAGTCAGCGTCTTGCTCCTGTTTGGTTGGGATTGTTGTTACTTCTGAGTCTCACTCACACCCTGCGCTCCTGTTTTGTTGAGCTTCAGCGATTGTTTTGTTGACCTTCGGCGTCTTGCTCCTATTTTGTTATATATGCGTTATTCAATATAATATATGCACTCGAATGATTTTGCTCGAATATTCTGTTTATGTGTGTGTTTGTTTTGCTCATGTATCCTTCCTCAACTATTATAATCTCTGCTCTTCCTTGCATTTTCTATTCAGCCTATGCTAAAACTTGTTTCTACCATTCAATTGAACAACCTGCTAGGGTTTCTTATTTTATGGGTTTAGAAAAGATTCAAAAAGCAACTAATAGACTAGAAATAAGTGATAAATTTATGGGTTTAGAAAATATTCGAAAAGCAACTAATAGATTAGAAATAAGTGATAAATTAGTGGGTTTAAGTTATTTGAAGAACAAATATTAAAACAAGAGGTGAACAACCAGCGGCGAAAGAGGTAATTTGGGCATGTGGAGAACAATCTTATGCATACTGATAGTCCTCGTCATCTATCTTGTGAAGAATCCTCCAAAAGACTTCCCGCTCAACTTCAAGTTGTTGCAGTTGTTTCAAATGTTCCTTTGGATCCTGTTGTTCATAGGAAATTATCAGTTTTTAGCCCATAGTTGATAAAACTTGTGCCTTTGTGCATGAATTTATTTCATAATGATGGGATTATTATAAAATCCCTTTCGACTTTCTTCATGAATATGGATTATTTGGGAATTTTTTACAAATTATATATTGTAAACTAATTGGATTATTGTAAACTATCATATATTCATGATGGGATTATACTGATTCGATTATTGTAAACTATCAAATATTCATATGTTTATAAAAGCAAATTCACTGTCTTTTATTAGTAGAATCTGTAGGAAATAATTTACCTGGAAAATGTTACTAAAATCAAAGGTATTTTTTTAATTTTTTTTCAAATTTTCCTGCGGATTTTCCTGCTGAATTTTACCTGCGGAAAAATCCGCAGGAAAATTTTTTCCTGCGGATTTTTAGCCGAAATCCGCAGGAATAAATAATTTTTTTGTAGTGGTTCATACATTCGGATGAGACATTCGAGTCATTCGGATGCTTCAATGGAAAACGATATAGTGCAAATAAAGGTACAAAAAACATGCAATTTAACAGAGTTTACACTTTTACAGTAGACATTTGAGTTAGCTTTGGATATGTACATTTCTCCAATCTCCAATATGTACAGGGCTTTCAATAATTCAATAATTTATGAGTATTGGAAGCCTTACGTCTCCTCGGACTTCCCCTCATCCTTTTCTACACCCGTAGTAGGGGATGAGCTTGGCCCAGCTTCAGGTTGAGGTTGAAGCAGCAACTCTTCGAATGGTTTCAGCCTGGAAGATATGTCATCCATCTTTTGATCGAGAATCGTCATTCCCTCAATAATGGCATTCATAGCACCATCAATGAGCTGAATTATCGCATCCAGCTCTGTCGTATTCCTGTTCATAATATTTAGGTGGGATTGCAGAAGGGTTACAGCTGATTCCTCTATAGCTATCTTTACAACTTGCTCGATTGAAGTTGTGTTCAATGCTGCTTGGACAGCCTTCTGAACAATTTCCTCGATTGAAGGTGTTTTCAATGCTTCTTGGACAACATTATGAACAAATTGCTTGGTTGAATGAGTTAGTTGCGGAGTGTACACTCTGGTCGATTGGACATCAATCCTCTTCCTCTTCACCTTCACTTCTCCTTCCTCACCTGCACTGGCCACTGTGAGACCCATTCTTGATAGCTGAGTTGGACCAAATCTGGTGACACTACACTTCTCATCTGCTTCCAGATACCAGATGCCGTTACTTTTGAGGAACAATGACACTAAGTGTGGGAATGGGAGACAACTATGTACAATGGCAGTATCCAGCCAATGATTAAGTTCGTTCATAATCATCACACCCAGATTCATTGTATCATTGGAACTAAAGATGCAAATAGTCCATAATCCCGTTGGCAAAATCTAGTGAAGTTATTCTATTTGCTTACTATGCATCTGGTGTATATGTACCAGAGGATCCTCTTATCCTCAGACATGGAGGCTGGATTGAAATGTAACCGTTTGTGTGCACACTCGGGCTTTAACACAACCATCACCTCCTCTGTAGATCTTTCCACAAAAGCATCCGAAAAGGGCTCCCCTATACCAAGCCAATGATTAATAACTTCGATCGAGAGTTCAAATTGCTTCCCCCTAACCGTAGTATGTAGCCTTTCTGGCCTCTGTGGCCTCTTCATATTGTAGTAGAATGTTCTTACTACATTAGGACTGTAAGATAGTTGATTCCCAATCCAGGGTTCATACTGCTTCAGAAACTCGTCCAAGTCTAACTTTAATTCCTTTTTAATATATTCTAAATCAACGTAAATAGCAGGGGAAATTTTCCTTTTACCAAATGACTCATCATATCGTGCTTCGTCATTTGGTTGTAGAGGATCAACCACATACCCTTCTGGACATGAAGTACTTGAAGATTGTTCTGCCATTTTTGTCCAGACGTTCTTGTTGGGCGGGAAGTTCACGAGTCTTATGGAATTCACACCTTTGCTATGGAAGTTGGATGTTGGTTTTGGGGAGGACGGTGCAAATATGACAATCACTAACAGATGTACACTGTATATGCTACTTAAACTATTTATTCAAATGGTTCACCAGTCTTGTCAGGGTTCAATCAAATGTACCTCTGTGTTGTCATGCAGAAATGTTCACTCCCTCCTAGGTTTTGGCATGGTCTCGATACGAATAAGTACTATTAGTCATTCGAATGGGTGTACTATCCAATTCGACTGGATCACCACTTCAGTTCTGCCTTCGTTCGCACTCTACGCATATTTTCCCTTAATAAATCATCATTCGTAGTTTAGTCATTCGACTGTGATAAGTTCCAATTCTAATGTTTCTAGTTCCAATTATAATGTGTCGCTCATTCGGATGTACTATGTGCTTCGTATGAAAGACTGCCCTTTCTAAACCGAACGTGGCGCGAATGCAATTGTAAATATCCGTACGATTTCCCGCCATTATAATCAATTTTTTGGCATTACCGTTATGGGTTTGAGGGGAGGACATTTCATTCAAACTGAGTTAAAGATCTGAGGAACCATCACCCTATAAAATTTTACACCAACGCAGATAACATTTACATGTATATACACATTTGCATTTAGCAGTATATACATACATTACATTTCCCTATACACAAATGATAAATGGATTTTTTTCCACAAAATGATAAATGAATATATACATACACAATGCAGCAATTCACATTACAGAAGATTGACAGTGTATTTGAATAAAAAATTGACACCATCGGTCACGAATGTAGTTAATATCCTCTTCAGGAAATGCTTCATCAACCTGAAACATCTGCAACATGAATATCCTCTAAATCATTAAGTATCAATTAGTTTGCATTAAATAATAAAAATTGTAAAAATTAATTGTAAAATAATATACCTCTTTACTGAACTCAGTTGTTCGTAAGGAGATCATATTATATATGTGTCTCATCAGGTATAACCCACATAAATTGGACTGCACGGGTTGCCTACGAGTCTATTTCGAGAACAGGTTATTAGCAAAATCATACGCATCGTGCACTTAGTGTTGGGAGCTCTCATGTTAAGAATAAAGCATCAAGTACTTACTTTTGGTGCGGTCTATGTAGGGTCTCTCACCAGACTCTTGTTCTTACCCAGATGGTCAACCTGGTATGCTCTCATGGCCCTATAATCAAAATCAATGTTGTAGTTAACTGATGAAAAAGGCATAAAATCACTAAAACATAAGAAAGCTTACGTATCAACTGTCTTCTTCAATTCCTTCCCAGGAGGCTGGTGAAGGGAGCACAAAAATATGACGCTATTGGTCAGCAAGGATAGGAGGACAAGTTGCCAATGCTGACTACAACGAATTAAAGCAGTTCAATGTTGGAGAAGCTATATACCCAATGAATTAAAGATGTTATGAAACATTAGTAATCAAATACTTGTGGATGTAGGGCCTATGAACCACTCAAATCCTTCTCGCCTGAACCTACTTGTCAGGTATTGTTGTCTCAAGAAAGGTGTGTTCGTTTTCTCCTGTGTATGGACAGGGCAGAGGAATCTAATTTTATGGTTAAGCCCAACTGAATTCAATGCTTTCTGCATATACCTATTTTAAACAAAGAAATCAGTAAATGTTAAAGCATTATGTTTACAACTACCTTAAAAGGGGAGTCTTACATCAGGAAACCCTGGACAACCGCAATGGTCAGCTCCTGCCCTGGAGTCAGAAGGGACACTAAGTCATTTTGTTCAACCATGACGGTCATTGCCTTCCCCACAACGTCCTCGTTCATTGTCAATGTGACACATGTAAAGGACTTGTCATGGGCCATCAAGCGGACCCGTTCTATGGCAGTCAGCTGGGGCGAAGGATGGGTCTGCACTTGGGGGGTCTCTCTACTTGGGGGCGCCTCTCTACTTGAGGGGGTCTCTCATCTGTAATAGAAGTTGGCCTCTCAGATGTGACGCTGGTTTGCTGTTTAGGTTTAATAATGTCACCATCTCGTCTATCACCTGGCCTCTGCCTTCACGGCAGCCAACAGAGAATCCAATTCCTCCTTCGTCACTGTAAATCGGGCAGAATCAAGAGCTGCAAATTTGGACTCGAACGTGGCTTCTGTCTCTACCCTGGCATCTGCCCTCGCCTCTGCCTTCATAACTGCCAACAAAGAATCCAATTCCTCCTTCGTCACTGTAAATCGGGCAGAACCAAGAGCTGCAGATTTAGACTCGAACGTGGCTTCTGCCTCTACGCTCGCCTCTGCCTTCATGGCTGCCAATACAGCATCCAATTCATCATTGTTCACTATATTTCGGGCAGAAGCAGGTGGTCCAAACACGTCTCTTAAGCCTATCCCTCTGCCAATACCCCTCAGTCGCCAAGACAATTAGGTTTGCCCACAGCTACCGTCAACACATCGTTCTTCCCCGATAGCCTGAAGGTCCCGGATGCTTCTTGCTGTTTAAATATGACCTGTTTAAATTTGCACACATTAATGATCTGTGTTCAATATGTACTCAAGTCAATAAAGCAAACGATTTACGCACTTACAATATTTTTAGCAATTTCTTTAGCACGTTCGGTCATGTATTCCCCACTTTTTTTAGGTGGGCAAACTTCCATCGATCCTCTCTACGTATGGGAGAAGGTGGGGTGAAGGGATTGGAAGGGTTGGATTGAGCCTGTTCCTCCAACCTCCTCCTCTTGGACTCCATAATTTCTTTTTCGGCCTTCGTGTAGCCACCCCGAGACATTGTTTGAAGGCAGTCATTCTTGCGTCCAATATCGGTGAATTTAGCCCTTTTAGCCTGGATTAATGTTTATGAAAATATGAAATGGTGAAACATCAAAGAGAATATACCGTTTCCTTACAAAAGATGTTTATGAATATAAAATACCATAGCTTCTGGAGTGGTCCGAAGTCTAACAAATGCTTGCCAAGTCTCATCATTAATGAACGGGTACTTGTTGCAAGGAGTGGGTCGAGGGTGACCGTGTTTTACCAGAGCATGTACATATGTACGAGCCAGGTGTGTTTTGAAGCTCTTTCACCTGGTGCAGCAGTATGACAATGTCTTCCTCTTCAAGGTTGCATCGTCTGGTACGTCGTACATGGCCTGCACTTGTTAGAGACTTCATTCTGTTAGTAAGAACACCATATAAATGCCTGCAAGGAGGATATAAAACCTTATATACCCGTAGTGTGTCTCATATATCGTGCTTTATACTTTCTGGCACTTTGCTCCACTCCTCTTCCAGGATACTTGCATTGGTTCACGCAAGGAGGGTAACATAACTGGTATACTTGGTGGTGTTGGGTCCGATGGGGTTCCAAAACCTATCATACTCTATCTCTATCTTGTTCCCCTCCTTCTATTCTTTGAAAATGTTCTTCAACGTAGTTCCACTCCTTCCACTTGATGGCTGGGTAGGGAAGCTTTGACTGACGAGTTGGCCAGTTTGTTCCTCCATGTTAATATGGAAATGTAAATAGGATAATCTGAATAGCAACGACAAAGAGACAGAAACCGAAGAGGAGAACTGGAGAAGTTTATAGAAACTTATAGCCGAAGTAATGAGGGAAGATTTCTTCTGAAACTATGAGAAGAGTGAGAAGGGAGACTAAACGACGCTTTTTAAGCGACTGGATGGCGCATTTAATGGGACACAACTTTCTACACCTCAAGTCAGACAGAACGGTGTAGAAGTTTAAATTTCTAAACTGTATGATCATAGCAACGGTTTAAAAAGAATGAAATCTAAACCGTACATTTTGAACAAGGGTGTAAAAGTTGGTATGAATACATTCGAATAATACATATCATTATTTCGAATGAGCATGAAGCAACGTTTAATATCCCATCCGAATGCCACATTTTACTCATTCGAATTGATGAATTTCCCGATAAAGACGAATATGCCACATGCCACATTGCACTCATTCGTGTGCGAGATGTACCGGTTTAGAAGGTCTGGCTCATCAAAAGATGGTGTCTCTCCATTCGAATGACACAATTATTTCATTCGAATGGGTAAATGCCACACATTCTACACCGTCGTTGTATCGACGGTTTGGAAAGAAACTTTCTACACCGCGGGCGTGATGTACCGGTTTAGAGGTCTGGCCCCTAAAAAATGGTGTCAAGCCATTTGAATTCCACAATTATCTTATTCGAATGGGTAATGGCCACGCTTTCTACACCGTTGTTGTATCGACGGTTTAGAAGGAAACTTTCTACACCGATGGCGAGATGTACCGGTTTAGAAGGTCTGACTCCTCTGAAATGGTGTCTAGCCATTTGAATGCCACAATTATCTCATTCAAATGGGTCATGGCCACGCATTATACACCGTTGTTGTATCGACGGTTTGGAAAGAAACTTTCTACACCGCGGGGTGATGTACCGGTTTAGAAGTCTGGCCCCTAAAAAAATGGTGTCTAGCCATTCGAATTCCACAATTATCTCATTCGAATGGGTAATGGCCACGCGTTCTACACCGTTGTTGTATCGACGGTTTGGAAGGAAACTTTCTACACCGCGGGCGTGATGTACCGGTTTAGAAGGTCTGGCCCTTAAAAAATGCTGTCGAGCCATTCCAATTCCACAATTATCTCATTCGAATGGGTAATGGCCACGCATTCTACACCGTTGTTGTATCGACAGTTTGGAAGGAAACTTTCTACACCGCGGGCGTGATGTACCGGTTTAGAAGGTCTAGCCCCAAAAAAATGATGTCGAGCCATTCGAATTCCACAATTATCTCATTCAAATGGGTAATGGCCACACGTTCTACACTGTTGTTGTATCGACGGTTTGGAAGGAAACTTTCTACATCATGGGTGAGATGTACTGGTTTAGAAGGTCTGGTTTCGGGAAATTGGATCACATTAGATTGACTCAATTATCTCATTCGAATAGATAAATTCCATACATTGCACATCTGAATGAGCTCCGCCCAGGGACTTGAGAGGTGATCGCTTACTATCTAAACTGCACGCAAGATATGCGGTCTAGATGAGACAAATATCTGTCACTCGTAACCCATTCGGATGACTCAGTAGGAACATCCGAATGAGCTCCACCCAGGTGATGGATTACTTTCTAAACTGGACTCAATATATGGCACAAATGAAGGGGTCACACATCTTATTACATGTAAACGCAATCTATAGATCTGGTAAAACTACTTGCAAATCTATCCACATACAGGGTGAAGGGAAAGGCCGTTCATACATAAAAAGGCATCTTATATGCACAACAACAGTCAGCTAGGATTTGGATTTTTACATGTCCTCCGAGTGTGTCCAGCGACATGGCATCTTGTACAATGCTATACCTTTTTATTTTGGAATTGGGACTCTTGTCTCCTCTATCTTGGTCGTCCCGGATGTTGCGAAGTAGATAGTGGCTACAATAAAGTCTGCATTGAAATGTTATTGTTGGAAAAAAACGTGTAATCATTCAGGTCAGGCATATCAATTGTCATAACGGGCACCATGCTACGGCTATAAATTCTTTCCTGTACTGAAATGTGATAACATGGATCAACATAATCGTACACATTGCCGTGCAAAACTTTAATAGCTGCGTAAGCATGAGAACATGAAATTCTAGACATCTGCCATGCATCACAACTACATTCACGTAATGCAAGATCCACACGATGGTCCCCACGTGACGTATGCACACATATCCTTCCCTGCCTATAAACTTCACCCTACAGAGACTTAGATGCAGCCACGTTTAGCCTTAATTTCGCCTCTGTATTCGACCCTACACAGTTCCTCCACTTTGTCATTGACAGATAGGACGCATGCATCTTCATGAATGTGCTCATGGATTAGTTGGGATACACCGTTTATGATGATGCTCATGGATTAGTTGGGATACGTTGTGCTTCCTCTCCTTAACCATCCAAGCATTGAAAGATTCAGCAATATTCGTTGTGATATTGTCCCATCGTTTGAATGGGAACTTGCTCATAGCCCACTTATAAACATCTCCTTGATTGTTTATTCATTCATGTAACTCGGGGGAGAACTGACGCATATGCTTCATCGCCTCGTCAAAGTCGTCTGATAGCCTGGTGTATGCAACTCTGTTCAGCAAGGTCAGAGCATCTTCTCTACATTGCCCACTTGTCCTCCTCCTTCCCCTGTTGACCTTACCCACCTCTGCACTGAAGTTCTCTTTGACATATCTGTAACAATAAGCGTGCCTATCCCCCCAAAAATTGCGTTCACAACACCTATGATTGAATTGTGCCAGTCAGATACAATTGTCACTTCCAGTGAGCCAACAATCCCTTTAATCATATGCATAAACCAGGTCCAATCCTCTGATGTCTCTCCCTTCACAACTGCTATAGCAAACGGTAACATCTCATTGTCTGCGTCATAGGCCGAAGCTGCAAGTAGGGTCAACTTGTACGGGCCACCTAAATGAGTTCCATCAACATATAGTATAGGTCTAGCCCCTGCTAAGAATCCCTCTACACAAGAACCATAAGCAATGAAAACATGCTCAAACTTACCCCATATGCTACCCATTCAGCTACTGTTTTATCATCGGTCTCTTTCAACCTTTGGCAAATCCAAGATATCAGAATGTAAGATTGTTCAGGCCTGCCTCGTAGATTTTCTTCTGCCTTCTCTTTTGCTCTATAAGCCTGTTTGTATGTTAGGGTTACACCATACTCCCTTTGCAGAGTCTTCCTTATATTAGTTGGGGACTTGTCTACATGGGTCCTTAACTCATCAGTCACTATTGACGCTATTAAACTGGACCTCACACAATGCTTAACCTCCAATTTGTCTTGGGCAAAATGAACATGGTCATTAATGAGCTTAGTCACCCGAAGCATTGGGGTCTTTTGTCCTACTGCATTAGCACATAACTTCCAAGGACAACCTTCTACCTTACACTTTACGTAGATTTATCCCTGGAATTTCACTGATACTTGTGAATAAAGTTGTGCGCAATGCTGTACTTAAACAAAGATGCCCTAAATTCATCCGCATGTGCAAAGCACTGACCTACCCCTGAAATTATTCCCCTCAATTTGCCATAGATCATGTCACTGCTATGTGGCTTTTCCTCCTCCACAGTCACAGCGTCACGACTAGGTCCATCACCATCATTTGCCACATAATTTAGCCCTTCACGCCCATTACCCTCCCACGTATGATCCAGATCATTGCCTAAACTCACTGGAGGTCCAGAAATTTCCCGTGACATTGTGAACAATATGTCATTCCTGCATACAGAGCAAAATAACATAGTGTTTACCAATTACACATTGCCACTAAACAACTTCAAACATCAACATTTAGAGACATACATTTCCTCAGCATGCATTGGTACATCTTCATTCCCCTTTTCTTCCAACGCTGCATACACATGTGCAGTACTATCATTATACAAAAACAGAGTTTCAATGTCAGCTTCGTAGTCAAGATCAACTAAAGTCCTCTCGTCAAACTTTACAGTATATTTAATATTACGTATTCTTCCATCATCACCCGTCCATCTGCGTATGATTAACTTCAAATCATCAAGTGTGATCCCGGGTTTGATCACTTTAACCTTCACACTACCACCTTTGTACATGCTTTGCCCTTCATGTGCACAAACGAAGTTTCCCCCTATGTGGAAATAACAACATAACTCTTGCGAACCGCTACTACACCCAATATTCTCATCCATTTAGTTAACCTGCAACACAAAAACCATAACTTTGACGAACATGAATCATTTTTATGAAATTATGATAATGACGCAAGAAGGAATACTTTTTCCCATCCCATTTCGGTAGAATGTCATTTTAAAAAATATGCCCTGTTCTAATTTACGGAACTCCAGTGAACAAACCACAAACGCACAGACACTACCCCTTAATCACTACACCAAAATACCCTCCGTTGAGTAGGTTGGATCAAGTAGTAGAAGAACATGGAGGGAAAAATGGTGGAACACCAACCACGTTATACTGCATACACGCAAATTGGACCTCGCGTTTGCCTGAGTTCTTCCCGTCAATGCAGACAGCGTCAACTTCTGCATGCCTTATAATACATGTTGATAAATGCACGTGGGAAAATGCACGTGCTGAACTTTTGTACACTGTGTCAAGACATAAGCGAATAAGGGTACACTTTAGTTAACATTCTAAACCGTACGTCATATACGCGGTTCATAACCTGCACATTGTGCCCGTAGCCCACACGTGCGGTTTAGAAAGTTCACTAAAGTCCATGAATACACAAATTCCAACATCATCATTTACATGCAGCGTGATTCGAATGTCATATAACTAAGTCGAATGTAGTTCTCGTCATCACCATAATAATGTTGAGTGGGGCATCATGAGTGGTCTCGAGAACCCAATACAACCTTCTTCCACTTCCCATTAGGTTCTTCTTTGCCACCTTCCCAGCCTCGTGTTACTTCCTCCTCTGTCCCATCATCATCCTCGGTGATGTGTTGGAATAAAACCTTCTTGCCCCCTTCCCTTTAGGTCCGTCGTTCTTTGAACGCTATTCGTCATTCAGTTGGGTGGTCTCTCATGGATTTTAAAATGAGTCGGTGGAGGAACACCATGTTGAAGTTTATGGGCACAAGGTCCTCAGCATAATTTATGATTCTTGGTTGGAGAGATTTATAGGTTGAAGGATGTTCTGAACTTTAATGGCTATGAAGATTTCAAGAGAAGGAATCGAGGAGACCTATGGCCCAACTGCAATCAAGTCATTTAGACCGTTCATTTTTTAACACGCCCTCTCAGTTCCGTATATTGTTAATAGCTTCAGAAAGTCTCTATGACCTCAGTTGAATAAGCCATTTGGACATTCGAATGAATGAAACATCTATGAACTGTCTAAAACCATTGTTACCAACGGTGTAGATTTGCCTCATTTGACTCTCTACGCCAAGATGGGTGGAGTATCATTCGAATGAATCATGAACTTCATCCGAATGTGAACTTCATCCGAACGTTTTAGAACGATCTAGCCCTGGACATGCTTTTCTATTCGAATGCTACCATGTACTCATTCAGATGTATATAAGGTTACACATTCTACACTGTGGCTGATGCTAAGGTTTAGAAAGGGTCACTTTCTATACCTTAGCATCAAATGGAAGCAGGTTTTGCACCTTTCTAAGCCGTTGCTACCATCGACGGTGTAGAAGGTTCACCTTTCTAAGCCGTTGCTACAATCATAGAAGCAATACGGTTTCAAAAGCATAGAAAGGCATGGTGCACCATTCTACATCGTTCGACGTACGTTCAGTTTAGACAGATATTAGGAATAATAGTTCGTAAAAACGTAGCTGCAATACGCTCGACATTGAACAGTAGGTTCATATACCATGGAAACAATGCTTGTGTAAAATCAATGTCCAATAAAACAATAAAATTTAGCAAAGTATTTACGTATCCAATAATTCAACAAAGTATTGACATAAAAGCTCACGCATCATGTCAATATCATCTTCAGCAAATGGTTCTTCACGCCCAAACATCTGCAATATCACATATATAAATCATTAACTATACAATCGCATGGAAAATTTAAATAAACTTGCAAGAATCATATGTGTACCTCATCAGTAAAGTCCATCGTTCCTGAGGATAGGACATCATATATGGTCGCAACACGTATAACCCATATAAATTGGACTGGGGAGGCTGCCTACGAGTCTATGATGACAACATTAATAGAACATGTTGTTAGCAACAACCTAAGCATCGTTCACTTAGTTTTGGGATCTCACATGGTTAGAAACATGCATCATGTACGTACCTTTGGCGTGATCCAGGTAGGGTCTTTCAACTGATGCTTGGGCTTACCCAAACGCTCAAGCTGGTATGCCCTCATAGCCCTATCATCAAAATCATTGTTGCAGTTTAGTGAGGAAAAAGTCATAACTACTACTAATAAATAAGCTTACCAATCCATTGTCTTCTTCAACTCTTTCAAAGGAGGGTTGTGAAGTGAGCACAAAAACATGATGCTATTTTCCCTCAATGATATAATGATAAGCTGCTAGTGGTCCCTAGAAGAAATTACAGCATTTCAATATATAAGAAACAAATGAACTTAATATGCTAGGAAACATTGATAAGAAAATACCCGTTGATGTATGGTGCTATGAAACACTCAATCCCTCCTTCTATGAACCTGTTTGTCACGTATTGGTGTCTCAAAAAAAGACTGTTCCCTTTCTGCTGGGTGTGGATTGGGCAGAGGAATCCAACTTTAGGATTGACCTCCGAGGAAACCATTTCTCTGTGCATGTACCTGTTATGAAACATGCATTTAGCTTAAAACATTTTGATTACAACTGCTTTAAAAGAGGAGACTTACATAAGGAAAACTTGGACCACCACATTGGTAAGCTCTTCTCGTCGACCGACAACGGACAGCAAGTCCTCCCGTTCAACAGATACCATCATCTCTTTCCCCACAACGTCGGGCTGCATCGAAAATGAGACCTCTTTGAAGGACTTATCATGTGCCATCAAGATTACACGTTGTCTGGGAGTAAGCTGGGACCAAGGATGGGGCTGCATTTCATGGCCAATACGATCTGTCCTAAAAGGCTGGGGCTGCACTTCAGGATGGGGCTGCACTTCACTTGCCCTCTCATATGGGACGCTTGTGGTGGAAAAACGTTTTTTCCCCTCCCGTTTACGTTCTTCGGTCTTCCTTCTTCTCTTGTCGATGAACGTGATGTTCAAGTTTATGGCCGGAAGGCTTTTCCTCTTCATAATTATATATATTCTTGCTTCGACGTCTATACTGTTAAAGGTTGTTTTGCAATTTTCACCCAGACCTTCAACAAACCATAACTTTGGAATATATGAAGGAATTTTAAGCATTAGAACATAAAGGGTTGTCCTTCAACTTTTAAGTAAACACAAATCTGAAGAGACGCAACCGGATGATTAAGCATCCTTTAAGGGACCTATCCACTGAACTGTTGTCTTTTCAGTCTCAAATTTTCACTCTTTCCAATGCATTGGACGCCACCGCTGCGACCTTTCTAAATCGTAGAACCATAACAGTTTACAAAGATGCACCTTCTAAACCGTATTTCCTCCGGACATTATTCGCATGAGAAATATATTTCATCCGGTTGACGATGGTGTTGCAATATCTTTCTACACTAAACCTAATTTAAACAGTGTAGAAAGGTCCTATTGGCATATTCGGTTTAGTGTTTTGTCTCAATCGGTTGGATATTTCTTCGCAATGGGGTTGGCCTCATTGGAATGACCCTTTCAGTTTATGAGTTTTCTAAACCGTACTAACTTTATCCGGTGTAGAAGTTCACTCCCCATTCGAATGAGCGTTGTTCCTCATCCGAATTCATCCAGTGTAGGCATTTCTAAACCGAGGAGCACAACGTTCGGTGTAGAGTGATCATATGTGAGCTTTCTAACCCTTTCTACATGTGTGTGGTGTAGAAGTTCACCGCTCCCCATTTGAATGATCGTTGTTCTCATCCAAATGCATAGAGGGTACGCATTTCTAAACCGAGGCGCACTACGTTCGGTGTAGAGTGATCATGTGTAAGCTTTCTAAACCGTACTAACGTTGTGCACTGTAGAAGTTCCCGCTTCCCATTCGAAGAACCGCTGTGCATCACCGAATATATCGAACCATTTCTAAACTGAGGCGCACTATGTTCAGTGTAGAGTGATCATGTGTGAGCTTTCTAAACCGTACTAACTTTGTGCACTGTAGAAGTTCCCGCTTCCCATTCGAATGACCGCTGTGCATCATCCGAATGTATCGAACCAACTCAATGCTGAGGGAGTCACTCTACCTTCGGATATTACATTCATTCAAATGGATGCATCGTCCTCACCTTCTAAACCGTGCAATAATACGGCGGTTTAGAAATACCTAATCGAATCAGGATAAGAACTTAATTGAATCCGTTACTTCATTCGAATGAGTAATAAAACCAATTCGAATTGGACTAAGCGTCGTCTCTTTCTAAAGCGTACATGTCAACAATGGTTTGAAAATTCATATTCGAATCAAGTGAACAACGCATTCGATTGAGTCTCTCTAGCTTCAATTCGTCAGAAGGGGTCTGTCACGCACTCGAATAAGGGATAGTGCCTTATCCGAATGCAATGAGGGCATGCATATCTAAACCGTGCAATAATATGGCGGTTTAGAAACCCTTAATCAAATCAGGATAAGAACTTAACCGAATCGGTCGCTTCATTCGATTGAAAGATAAATATCATTCGAATGGATACAGCGTCAACACATTCTAAACCCTACCAGAGAACAACGGTTTGGAAGTCCATATTCGAATCAGCTCAATGCTGAGGGAGTCACTCTACCTTCGGTTATTACATTCATTCGAATGGATGCATCGTCCTCACCTTCTAAACCGTGCATTAAGACGGCGGTTTAGAAATACCTAATTGAATCAGGATAAGAACTTAATCGAATCCATCACTTCATTTCCTTCAAACTTGGGTAAAGACGCGTGATGTACTGAAGGCTGCTGTTTCAGGGGCAGTGGGGACATTTCCTTTAAACTTGGGTAAAGACGCGCGAGGTACTATCATCTGTCTGGGATTTAAAATTTCGAATCACCTTTCTAGGATTCACTGTTTTCGAGGTACTTTTTCCGTCATTTTCCCTTTATGTTTTCAGTTATAATATTGTTGTTTCCGTTGGCAAAAAAAAGAAAAAAAAAGTAGGAAATAGGAAAGTGAAAGAAAGAAAAAGTAAGAAAGATGAAAGAAAAGGAAGGAAAAAAGTAGGAAAGAGAAAAAATTAGAAAAAGTAGGAAAGAGAAAACCTAGGTTTCAAACTGAGGTTTTGTAATCAAAATAACTTTTTAGAAGAATTTTTGTACTTGGAAAAAATATAGGTTTTGGGTCAAAACCTAGGTTTTGAAACCAAACCTAAGTTTCAGAATGGGTTTCCAAACAAGCCCTTAATGGAGAAGAACGGTAACAGGGCCCTCATCATTTGGGCTATTGTGGTCCTTTTCCTCTTTTCTATGCTATTCATGGCATTGGACTTCCAACCTTGTCAATTCATAGCACTAATTAATTATATGCCCATCTGATACGGATGAATAGAAGGATTGAACGACTAAGATCTTAAACTCCACAAAGGTTGATAAGACTTTTGCAACTCAACCGGTATTCCATTCCGAATACACAACATAAGTAAACACCTGTCAATAAAAACTTCTTAATCTATTAACTTCTGAAATAACTGAATACAACTGGGTCAATAAATAAATAAACTTATTAGCCCTAATATAACTCAAAATATAAAAAATACTACCTATGGATTTTACAAGGTAATATCATCTAATAGATATTCAAAGGATTTATTCAAAAATAATAATACTAAATTTTACATTGACCCTCAAGACGATGTGGTTAAAGGGCCACCTTCTGCTTCATCACTTAACCATTCCATTCCTAGACCTAGGATTACCCCTCATACCTTGAAATTCTTGAATAAACTAATCACTTCTTATGATGTAGGTATGAAAGAAAACACCTTACCCAATGTTGCTGCTTCTATTGATCAATTGCAGGTTAATTCAACGCTTGGGAAGACCGATGGACAAGTAATGGATTCAATGGAGCCTAGCGCATATTATACATCGCCGAAGTTTGTAAGGAATCATGCAGCTATGAAGTTTCTC
>JANTPZ010098267.1:0-14825 GCA_025593235.1 Vachellia pachyceras
CTCTTGAGTTTCCTGATTTTAAGAGTTTCCTTTTTGCATTTGCTGCAAATTAGGTAACTTTGAGTTTACTTTTCTAATAGTTTCCTTTTTTCTTATTATACTTTAATATTTGCAATTAATGCAAATTAGGTCAGATTTGTGAGTTTCATCTAAATACTTTGTAACGCCTCTTTTGACGGCATACTTGGATTTTGAATGAAAGAATTGCATGTTCATGCACTTTGAGAGGATTCTCTCTAGGGTTCTTTTCAGAACTAACAAACTTATCAAGGCTTGATCAACCTTGTGGCGTCTTCCAACACTTAGGGTCCTTGTTCTTCCATGTTGAAGGGTTCAAGTGGATCGTTGACCTCTGTTTAGCTTTCTTGGGGTGCGTATATTTTAGATTGGCTGTGGGTTCTTAGGAACTTTCCCTAGTGGGTTCGCACCATATGATCATCATTTAAAGACCAAAATGTGCTTATTTAGGCCCAAATGAGTCCTCCCATGTGAAATACTTTACCCAAGCTCTTTAGTTTCAAGTCTCTAAGCCCAAAACTTGATCTTCAGCTCCATTGTCAGCCCAAATGAGATTAGTGACGTTTTTAGTTTTCCAATCCAAATCTGATCCAATTGCCATTTGTTTTGTCCATGTCTCCTGTACTTGCCCATTTAATGCTTCTTTAATCCTTTTGGATCTTGCCCTTGTGATTGGACCACTTAGAATTTGCAATGGATAACTTGAATTCAAAGAGTCAGCTTCCTGATTGGCATCATTCCCTCTCTCCTCAAAAGGATTCATCCTCGAATCATCACCTACATCAAATGGAGATAAATCAGACACATTAAAAGTAGCACTAACATTATACTCACTAGGCAAATCAATCTTATAAGCATTATCATTTATTCTTTCAAGCACTTGAAATGGACCATCTCCTCTGGGAGCCAATTTTGATTTTCTTTGAGCTGGAAATCTTTCTTTTCTCATATGCACCCACACCCAATCTCTAGGTTCAAAAAGGACACCCCTTCTTCCTTTGTTGGCCTTGAATGCATATTGCTCATTTTTCTTTTCAATTTAGTGTTTCACATGCTCATGAAGTTGGTACACCAATTCAGCTTTCTTTTTCCCATCAAGACTTGCCCTCTCATCAATAGGCAATGGCAATAAATCCAAAGGGGGGTTAAAAACCATACACAATTTCAAATGGAGAATAATCAGTAGATGAATGCACACTCCTATTATATGCAAATTCAACAAATGGCAAACAATCATCCCAATTTTTCAAGTTCTTTTGAATCACAATTCTAAGCAATTGAGACAAAGTTCTATTAACAACTTCACTTTGTCCATCAGTTTTGGATGGCAAGCAGTAGAGAACAACAATTTAGTACCAAGCTTACCCCCCAAAAGACTCTCCAAAATGACTAAAGAATTTTGTATCCCTATCAGAAACAATACTTTTAGGAACACCATAGAGTCTCACAATTTCTTTAAAGAACAAATCAACATTTATGTGGCATCATCAGTTTTATGGCATGCAATGAAATGTGCCATTTTTGAAAATCTATCAACAACCACAAATATGGAATCCATTTGCCTTTTTGACCTAGGTAAACCCAAAACAAATCCATAGAGATATCAACCCAAGGTTCACTAGGCACAGATAAAGCAGTATACAAACCATGTGGTAAAACTGTAGATTTCGCCTTTTTACATATTATACATTTAGCACATATTCTTTTCACATCACGTCATTTTAGGCAAAAGAAATGCTCATTTTAGCAATTCACGTAATGAACATTGGGTACACATATTTTCCTTAAACAAGTACCCCTCAACTCTATAAAATTTATCAAACACTTTCTTTTCACAAGCAAGAAAAGGTTCAAAAAATCAGCATCATTTGCATACAACTCCTTAATATAATCAAAGCCAAGCAATCTAGTACTAAGAGAAGAAAGAAGAGTATACCTTCTTGAGAATGCATCAGCAACCACATTTTCTTTACCTTTCTTACATTTGATGACATATTGGAATGTCTCAATAAATTCCAGCCACCTTGCATGTCTCTTGTTTAGCTTGCTTTGTCCTTTAATATGCTTCAAGGATTGATGATCAGTGTGAATCACAAACTGTCTTGGCCAAAGGTAGTGTTGCCAATTCTCCAATGCTCGTTTAAGTGCATAGAGCTCTTTGTCATAGGTTGGGTATTTCAAGGCTGCTCCATTTAGCTTTTCACTAAAATAAGCAATTGGCTTCCCTTCCTGCATTAGCACAGCTCCTATCCCAACTCCAAATGCATTGCATTCATCTCAAAACTTTTATTAAAATCAGGCAATATCAACACATGTGTAGAACATAATTTATCCTTAAGTTTCATGAATGCATCATCTTTTTCTTTATCCCATTTAAAACCAACAGATTTTTTAATCATCTCAGTTAGTGGTGCAACAAGTGTACTAAAACCTTTCACAAAGCACCTATTAAAACTAGCCAAACCATGAAAACTCCTCACCTCAGTTGTGCTTTTAGGTATTGGCCATTCTTTTATAGCTCCTATCTTTTCCTCATCTACTTCTATTCCTTTAGCACTCACCACAAAGCCAAGAAAAACGATTTTATCCATGCAAAAGTCACACTTCTTCAGATTTGCAAATAGTTTTTCCTTTCTCAAAACATCAAGCACACAATGCAAATAATTCAAATGCACATCCATGCTCTTGCTATAAATCAGAATATCATCAAAATAGGCCACAGCAAATTTTCCAATGAAAGCACGCACATTCATACAACCCATGTTTTGTCTTAAAAGCAGTTTTCCACTCATCCCTTCCCTCGTTCTAATTTGATGGTATCTAGACTTCAAATCAATCTTAGAAAAGACAATAGAACCATACAATACTTTACAGTGATGTTGTTGATGGCTCTACAATCAATATACATCCTCCAAGTTCCATCTTTCTTTGGCACAAGAAGTACAGGAATTGCACATGGGCTCAACTTTCTCTAACATATCCCTTTTCCATGAGCTCTTCCACTTGCCTTTGAAGCTCCTTTGTTTCCTCAGGATTGCTTCTATATGCTGGCCTATTAGGAATTATTGCTCCTGGTACGAAATCAATTTGATGCTCAATTCCTATAATAGGAGGTAAGCCAGGTGGAATTTCTTCAAGGAATACATCATCAAAGTCCTGCAACAAAGAAACCACAAAACTAGGAAAAGATGGGTGAACATCATTAGTGTTAAAAATGATTCCTTGTAAACAATGAGAAGCATTTGTGCTTCAGCAAGAAAAGCACTCCTCACTTCTCTTTCTTTTGCATAAAACTCACTTTCTTCTTTTCTTTTCTCTTTTCTCTTTTCACTCCTTGAACTTTCTGATTTTCTCTCCTTTTCACCCTCATTTCTTTTTGACATTTCTCTCTCATTTTTCTCATTTTCTATCACTGCTTTTCTTCTCTCTATTCTTTTCATCTTGAGTTAATCCTCATACACTTGTTTCAGAGTTAATGGAACTAGAGTAATGGGCTTGCCGTTCATCATAAAAGAATATCTATTTGTAAACCCATCCTTCTTTACCCTTCTATCAAACTCCCAAGGTCTTCCCAAAAGTAAATGTCTAACATGTATGGGAACAACGTATCTGATCACTATACTTTCCAATTGCAAAAGAACAAGCACTTGTTTATCAACTTTAATTTCCCCAGATTTATTCTACAATTATAGCTTGTATGGTCTAGGGTTGATAGGCAGATTCAATTTTTCAACCAATGTAGTGCTTACAACATTTGTTACACTCCCACCATCAATGATCAAACTACAAACCTTATTATTAATAAGGCAGCATGATGCGACCCAGCATGACGCATCAAATTCAAATGAGCCTCTGCAAATTCCAAGTGGTCTAATCAAAGGAGGTAAAAATGTCAATAATCTCATTTGGGCTGATAATTGAGCTGCCGATCAAGTTTTAGGCTTGGAGACATGAAACTAAAGGGCCAAGTACTGACATGGGAGGACTCATTTGGGCCTAAACAAGCACATTTTGGTCTTTAAATGATTATCATATTTTATGGCTTTTATTTGCACGAAAATTACTTATCAGTTGGCAAATCTGACTTTTGAATTTCCTTTTTTGAAGAGTTTCCAATTTTAAATTAGATTTAAGATTTGCATTTACTACAAATTAGGTAACTTTTGAGTTTCCTGTTATTAAGAGTTTCCTTTTTGCATTTGTTGCAAATTAGGTAACTTTGAGTTTACTTTTTTCTAATAGTTTTCTTTTTTTTAATTAGAGTTTAATATTTTTCAATTAACGCAAATTAGGTCAAATTGGTGAATTTCAGTTTAATACTTTGTACCACCTCTTTTGCGGCAGATTTGGATTTTGAATGGAAGTTTGCATGTTTATGCACTTTGAGAGGATTCTCTCTGGGTTCTTTTCAGAACTAACAGACTTATCAAGGCTTGATAAACCTTTTGGCATCTTCCAACACTTGGGGCCCTTGTTTTTCTGTGTTTAAGGGTTCAAGTGATCGTTGATCTTTGTTTAGCTTTCTTGGGGTGCGTATATTTTAGAATGGCTATGGGTTCTTAGGAACTGTCCCTAGTGGGTTCATCTCATCTTCCTTCACTTGACAATTTAAAGCTCTCCTAACAACAAGGCATTCTCTTTCCACAGCATATTCAATTTCATCATCACTAGCATCTTCAAGTGAGGGCATAGAATCATCATCATTTTCACTTTCAGTCACAACTTCATTATTTTTCAAAATCATGACTCTCTTGTTGGGGCATTGAGAAGCTATGTGACCTGTACCCAAACACTTGAAACATTTTATATCCCTATTTCTAGAAGTTTGGGAATCAGATTTACCTTTACTCTTTGATGAAGCTTCTTCTTTGCCTTTAATAGTCTCCTTTGGGATAACTCTGTCTCCTTTCCTCCAATTCTGCTTTTCTGAGGAGCTTGACAAAGATCCCTTTTGCTTGAGTTGCTTCTCCACCTTAATTGCCATGTGCACCATCTCTTCTAACTCCACATAATGATGCAGCTCCATTATGTCAGCAATCTCTTTGTTTAGCCCATTCAGAAAATGAGCCATTGTAGCCTCTATCTTTTGAACATTAGCTCTTATCAAAGCTAACTCCATCTCTTTCTTAGAGCCTTGTAAAAGGGTCTGCAACCTTTGATAAAGCTCCTATAATAATGGTTAGGAATAAATCTCCTCCTCATAAGGGTTTTCATCTCTCTCCATGTTGCTATAGGTCTTTCACCATTATTCCTCCTGTTAATGCCCAATTTATTCCATTAAACAATGGCATAATCAGTGGATAATTATGGCACTCAAAGATCATCTACATCTTCTTCTCCCACTCTAAATATGCTTCAGGATCACTTTTTACCTTGAAAAGGTGGTATCTTCATTTTGATGCTCCCAAGGTTCCCATCAACTCTATTTATCTCCCAAGGAATAATTCTACCATATCTCCTATACCTATCTCCTCTATGCCTATCCCTCTCACTTCAAATTCAGATCCAAATTCTTCCTCACTAGCACTACTAGCTCTATCATTTTCATATTCAAATTCATCCATAGAATCTTCTCTTCCCCTCCTCTCATGCCTTCTAGGATTTGATCGCCCTCTTTGCAGACTTGCAATTCTTTCATCTTGCTTATCCATCCTATCCCTCATTTCCCTAAAAATCACATTCATACAAGCAAATTGTTTCCACTCAATTCTGAGACAGTGAAAAATTTTCATTCTTTCCGACCAATGAAGGGCAGAAAGGAACGAGCTCCTTTTTGGAGCATATGGATGAATTTTCAAAAAAAAATAACCAAATATCTAGAATCAGTATTAAAAAAATGAGTAAGAGAGAAAGTTTCCATGCAATTCCGAGACAGTGAAAAATTTTCATACTTTCCTACCAAAGAAGGCAAGAAAGGAACGGGCGCCGTTTTTGGAGTGGATGCATGAATTTTCAAAAACTAACCAAATTTTAGAATCAGCATTCAAAAATGAGCAAGGGAGGAAGTTTCCACGCAATTCCAAGAAACCAAATATCTAGAACCATCATTCAAAAATGAGCGAGAGAGGAAGTTTTCACGCAATTCCGAGATAGTGAAAAATTTTCGTACGTTCCGACCAAAGAAGCCAGAAAGAACGGGTTCGTTTTTGGAGCAGATGGATGAATTTTCAAAAACCAACCAAATATCTAGAACCAGCATTCAAAAATGAGCAAGAGAGGAAGTTTCCAAGCAATTCAGAGACAGTGAAAAATTTTCATAAGTTCCGACCAAAGAAGCCAGAAACGAACGGGCCCCTTTTTGGAGTAGATGGATGAATTTTCAAAAACCAACCAAATATCTAGAACCAGCATTCAAAAATGAGCAAGAGAGGAAGTTTCCACGCAATTCCGAGACAGTGAAAAATTTTCGTACGTTCTGACCAAAGAAGCCAGAAATGAACGGACCCCTTTTTGGAGCAGATGGATGAATTTTCAAAAACCAACCAACTATCTAGAACCAGCATTCAAAAATGAGCAAGAGAGGAAGTTTCCACGCAATTCCGAGATAGTGAAAAATTTTCGTACTTTCAGACCATAAACGAAAGAGCACCTTTTTGGAGCACATGGATGAATTTTCAAAAACTAACCAAATATCTAGAATCAGCATTAAAAAATGAGCAAGAGAGGAAGTTTTCAGGCAATTTCGAGGCCGTGAATAATTTTCGTACTTTCCGACCAATGAAGGCTAGAAAGGAACGGGATCCTTTTAGGAGCAGATGGATAAATTTTCAAAAACTATCCAAATATCTAGAATCAGTATTCAAAAACGAGCAAGCAAGGAAGTTTCCATGCAATTTTGAGAAAGTGAAAAATTTTTATACTTTCGGACCAAAGAAGGCGAGAAAGGAACGGGCGCCTTTTTGGAGCGGATGTATGAATTTTCAAAAAAGAACCAAATATCTAGAAGTAACATTAAAAAAAGAGCAAGAGAGGAAGTTTCCATGTAATTCCGAGACCGGGAAATATTTTCTTACGTTCCGGCCAAAGAAGCCAGAAACGAACGGGCCCCGTTTTGGAGCAGATGCATGAATTTTCAAAAACTATCCAAATATTTAGAATCAGTATTCGAAAATGAGGAAGAGAGAAAGTTTCCACGCAATTCCGAGACAGTGAAAAATTTTTGTACTTTCAGACCAAAGAAGGCAAGAAAGGAACGGGCACCGTTTTTGGAGCAGATGGATGAATTTTCAAAAACGAACCAAATATCTAGAAGTAGAATTCAAAAATGAGGAAGAGAGGAAGTTTTCAGGCAATTCCGAGGCCGTGAAAAATTTTCGTACTTTCCGACCAAAGAAGGCCAGAAACGAACGGGCACCTTTTTGGAGTGAATGCATGAATTTTCAAAAACCAACCAAATATCCAGAATCAGCATTAAAAAAGGAGCAAGAGAGGAAGTTTCCAGGCAATTCTGAGGCCATGAAAAATTTTTGTACTTTCCGACCAAAGAAGGCAAGAAAGGAACGGGCATCGTTTTTGGAGCGGATGGATGAATTTTCAAAAAAGAACCAAATATCTAGAACCAGCATTCAAAAATGAGCAAGGGAGGAAGTTTCCACGCAATTCCGAGACAGTGAAAAATCTTTGTACTTTCAGACCAAAGAAGGCAAGAAAGGAACGAGCGCCGTTTTTGGAGCGGATGGATGAATTTTCAAAAACGAACCAAATATCTAGAAGTAGAATTCAAAAATGAGCAAGAGAGGAAGTTTTCAGGCAATTCCGAGGCCGTGAAAAATTTTTGTACTTTCCGACCAAAGAAGGCCAGAAACGAACGGGCACCTTTTTGGAGTGAATGCATGAATTTTCAAAAACCAACCAAATATCCAGAATCAGCATTAAAAAAGGAGCAAGAGAGGAAGTTTCCAGGCAATTCTGAGGCCGTGAAAAATGTTTGTACTTTCCGACCAAAGAAGCCAGAAATGAACGGGCACCTTTTTGGAGCAGATGGATGAATTTTAAAAAATTATCCAAAAATCTACAATCAGCATTCAAAAATGAGGTAGAGAGCAAATTTCCATGCAATTCTGAGACAGTAAAAAATTTTCGTACTTCCCGACCAAAGAAGGCCAAAAGTGAACAGGCACCTTTTTGGAGCATATGGATGAATTTTCAAAAACTAAACTAATATCTAGAATCAACATTCAAAAATGAGAAAGAGGGGAAGTTTCTACGCAATTCCGAGACGGTGAAAAATTTTTGTGCTTCCCAACCAAAGAAGGCCAGAAACGAACGGGCGATTTTTTTGGAGCAGATGGATGAATTTTCAACAACAAACCAAATATCTTGAATCAGCATTCAAAAAAGAGCAAGAGAGGAAGTTTATATGGAATTCCGAGACCGTGAAAAATATTCGTACTTTCTGAACTAAAGAAGGCCGGAAATGAACGGGCGCTTGTTTAGGACCAGATGGATGAATTTTAAAAAATCTAGAATAAGAATTCAAAAATAAGTTACAGAGCAAGTTTCCACGCAATTCCGCGACAGTGAAAAATTTTCGTACTTTCCGACCAAAGAAGGCCAGAAATGAACGGCCGCCGTTTTTGGAGCAGATGGATGAATTTTCAAAAACTAACCAAATATCTAGAGTCAGCATTTAAAAATGAGCAAGAGAGGAAGTTTCCACACAATTCCGGGACAGTGAAAAATTTTCGCACTTTCTGACCCAAAAGGCCGAAAACGAACGGGGGCCCTTTTTGGAGAAGATGGATGAATTTTCAAAAACTAACCAAATATCTAGAGTTAGCATTCAAAAATGAGCAAGAGAGGAAGTTTCCGCACAATTCCGAGACAGTGAAAAATTTTCTCACTTTCCGACCCAAGAAGGCCGGAAACGAACGGGTGCCGTTTTTGAAGCAGATGGATGAATTTTCAAAAACTATCAAAATATGTCCAATCAGCATTCAAAAATGACCAAGAGAGGAAGTTTCCACACAATTCCGAGACCGCGAAAAATTTTCGTACTTTCCGACCAAAGAAGGCCAGAAACGCACGGGGGCCGTTTTTTGAGCAGATGGATGAATTTTCAAAAACTATCAAAATATGTCCAATCAGCATTCAAAAATGACCAAGAGAGGAAGTTTCCACACAATTCTGAGACCGTGAAAAATTTTCGTACTTTCCGACCAAAGAAGGCCAGAAATGCGCGGGCACCTTTTTTATAGTAGATAGATGAATTCACAAAAACTATCCAAATATGTATAATCAGCATTCAAAAATGAGCAAGAGAGAAAGTTTCCGTGCAATTCCGAGACCGTGAAAAATTTTTGTACTTTCCGACCAAAGATGGCCAGAAACAAATGGGCGCCATTTTTGGAGCAGGTGGATGAATTTTCTAAAACTATCCCAGTATCTAGAATCAGCATTCAAAAATGGGCAAGAGAGGAAGTTTCCACACAATTCCGGGACAGTGAAAAATTTTCGCCATTTCCGACCCAAGAAAGCCGGAAACGAATGGGGCCGTTTTTGGAGCATATGGATGAATTTTCAAAAACTAACCAAATATCTAGAGTCAGCATTCAAAAATGAGCAAGAGAGGAAGTTTCCACACAATTCCGAGACAGTGAAAAATTTTTGCACTTTTGCGACCAAAGAAGGCCGGAAAGAACAGGCGCCGTTTTTAGAGCAGATGGATGAAGTTTCAAAAACTATCCCAATATCTAGCATCAGTATTCAAAAATGAGCGAGAGAGCAAGTTTCCATGCAATTCCGAGACAGTGAAAAATTTTCGTACTTTCCGACAAAGAAGGCCAGAAACAACGGGCGCCGTTTTTGGAGGAGATGGATGAACTAACAAAATATCTAGAACGAGCAATCAAAATTGAGCAATAGAGGAAGTTTCCACGCAATTCTGAGACAATGAAAAATTTCGTACTTTCCGATAAAGAAGGCCAGAAACGTATGAGCACCATTTTTGGAGCAGATGGATGAATCTTCACAAACCAACGAAATATTTAGTTAGCTTTAAAAAATGAGCAAGAGAGGAAGTTTCCACGCAATTTCAAGACACTGAAAAATTTTCGTACGTTCCAACCAAAGAAGGCCAGAAAGGAACGGGCGCTGTCTTTAGAACAGGTGGATGAATTTTCAAAAACTTACCAAATATCTAGAATCAGCTTTCAAAAACGAGCAAGAGAGGAAGTTTCCACGCAATTCCAAGAACGTGAAAAATTTTCATACTTTCCGACCAAAGAAGGCCAGAAACAAACGGGCATATTTTTTGAGCAGATAGATGAATTTTCAAAAACTAACATAATATCTAGAATCAACATTCAAAAATGAGCAAGGGATGAAGTTTCCATTTAATTCCGAGACAGTGAAAAATTTTCGTACTTGCCCACCAAAGAAGGCCAGAAACGAATGGGCGTCGTTTTTGGAGCAGATGGATGAATTTTCAAAAACTAACCAAATATCTAGAATCAGCATTCAATAATGAGCATGAGAGGAAGTTTCAGCGCAATTCCGAGACAATGAAAAATTTTCGTACTTCCCAACCAAAGAAGGCCAGAAACGAAGGGCGCCTTTTTGGTGCAGATGGATGAATTTTCAAAAATTAATCAATTATCTAGAATCAGCGTTCAAAAATGAGCAAGAGAGGAAGTTTTCGCGCAATTCCGAGACAGTGAAAAATTTTCCCACTTTCCGACCCAAGAGGGCCAGAAACAAACGGGCGCTGTTTTTGAAGCAGGTGGATGAATTTTCAAAAACGAACCAAATATCTAGAATCAGCATTCAATAATGAGCATGAGAGGAAGTTTCAGCGCAATTCCGAGACAATGAAAAATTTTCGTACTTCCCAACCAAAGAAGGCCAGAAACGAAGGGCGCCTTTTTGGTGCAGATGGATGAATTTTCAAAAATTAATCAATTATCTAGAATCAGCGTTCAAAAATGAGCAAGAGAGGAAGTTTTCGCGCAATTCCGAGACAGTGAAAAATTTTCCCACTTTCCGACCCAAGAGGGCCAGAAACAAACGGGCGCTGTTTTTGAAGCAGGTGGATGAATTTTCAAAAACGAACCAAATATCTAGAATCAGCATTCAATAATGAGCATGAGAGGAAGTTTCAGCGCAATTCCGAGACAATGAAAAATTTTCGTACTTCCCAACCAAAGAAGGCCAGAAACGAAGGGCGCCTTTTTGGAGCAGGTGGATGAATTTTCAAAAATTAATCAATTATCTAGAATCAGCGTTCAAAAATGAGCAAGAGAGGAAGTTTTCACGCAATTCCGAGACAGTGAAAAATTTTCCCACTTTCCGACCCAAGAGGGCCAGAAACAAACGGGCGCTGTTTTTGGAGCGGGTGGATGAATTTTCAAAAACGAACCAAATATCTAGAATCAGCATTCGAAAATGAGAAAGAGATGAAGTTTCCATGCAATTCTGAGACCGTGAAAAATTTTCGTTCTCTCCGACCAATGAAGGCCAGAAAGGAATGGGCTCCTTTTTGCAGCAGATGGATCGATTTTCAAAAACTATCCAAATATCTAGAATTAAGATTCAAAAATGAGCAAGCGAGGAAGCTTCCACGCAATTCCGAGATAGTGAAAAATTTGTGTACTTTCCGACCCAAGAAGGCCAGAAGCGAACAACCGCCGTTTTGGAGCAGGTGGATGAATTTTCAAAAACCAACCAGATATCTAGAACCAGCAATCAAAAATGAGCAAGAGAGGAAGTTTCCATGCAGTTCTGAGGCCGTGAAAAATTTTCGTACTTTCCAACCAAAGAATGCCAGAAACGAACAGGCACAGTTTTAGGAGCAGGTGGATGAATTTTCAAAAACAAACCAAATATCTAGAACCACCATTCAAAAATGAGCAAGAGAGGAAGTTTCCACCCAATTCCGAGATTGAAAAATTTTTGTACTTTCCGGCCATCACGAACGGGCGCCGTTTTTGGAGCAGGTGGATGAATTTTCAAAAACTATCCAAGTATTTAGAATCAACATTCAAAAACCAGTATCTAGAATCAGCATTCAAAAATGTGCAAGAGACGAAGTTTCCACGCAATTCCGAGACAGTGAAAAATTTTCGTACTTTCCGACCAAAGAAGGCCAGACAGGAACGTGCACCATTTTTAGAGCAGATGGATGAATTTTCAAAAACTAACCACATATCTAGAATCAACATTCAAAAATGCGCAAGAGAGGAAGTTTCAACGCAATTCTGAGACAGTGAAAAATTTTCGTACTTGCCCACCAAAGAAGGCCAAAAACGAATGGGCGCCGTTTTTGGAGCAGATGGTTGAATTTTCAAAAACTAACCAAATATCTAGAATCAGCATTCAATAATGAGCATGAGAGGAAGTTTCAGCGCAATTCCGAGACAATGAAAAATTTTCGTACTTCCCAACCAAAGAAGGCCAGAAACGAAAGGCGCCTTTTTGGAGCAGATGGATGAATTTTCAAAAATTAATCAATTATCTAGAATCAGCGTTCAAAAATGAGCAAGAGATGAAGTTTTCGCGGAATTCCGAGACTGTGAAAAATTTTCCCACTTTCCGACCCAAGAGGGCCAGAAACAAACGGGCGCTGTTTTTGGAGCAGGTGGATGAATTTTAAAAAACGAACCAAATATCTAGAATCAGCATTCGAAAATGAGAAAGAGATGAAGTTTCCATGCAATTCTGAGACCGTGAAAAATTTTCGTTCTCTCCGACCAATGAAGGCCAGAAAGGAATGGGCTCCTTTTTGCAGCAGATGGATCGATTTTCAAAAACTATCCAAATATCTAGAATTAAGATTCAAAAATGAGCAAGCGAGGAAGCTTCCACGCAATTCTGAGATAGTGAAAAATTTGTGTACTTTCCGACCCAAGAAGGCCAGAAGCGAACAAACGCCGTTTTGGAGCAGGTGGATGAATTTTCAAAAACCAACCAGATATCTAGAACCAGCATTCAAAAATGAGCAAGAGAGGAAGTTTCCACGCAGTTCTGAGGTTGTGAAAAATTTTCGTACTTTCCAACCAAAGAAGGTCAGAAACGAACAGGCACAGTTTTTGGAGCAGGTGGATGAATTTTCAAAAACGAACCAAATATCTAGAACCAGCATTCAAAAATGAGCAAGAGAGGAAGTTTCCACCCAATTCTGAGTTTGAAAAATTTTTGTACTTTCCGGTCAAAGATGGCCAGAAACGAACGGGCGCCTTTTTGGAGCAGGTGGATGAATTTTCAAAAACTATCCAAGTATCTAGAATCAGCATTCAAAAACCAGTATCTAGAATCAGCATTCAAAAATGAGCAAGAGACGAAGTTTCCACGCAATTCCGAGACAGTGAAAAATTTTCGTACTTTCCGACCAAAGAAGGCCAGACAGGAACGTGCACCGTTTTTAGAGCAGATGGATGAATTTTCAAAAACTAACCAAATATCTAGAATCAGCATTCAAAAATGCGCAAGAGAGGAAGTTTCCACGCAATTCCGAGATAGTGAAAAATTTTCGTACTTTCGACCAAAGATGGCCAGAAACGAACTGTTGAATTCGTAACACTCCTTATTTTCCTCTATAATCATCATATTAGTTCACTATTAAACCACTTTAGGGCCTTGGATAACTTCTAAGTTGACCAAAGAAGTGAAAATAAGAATTTCAAAACGGAGGTATTGTTCATTTGGTGAATTTCCAGATTTCTGGCCCAACTTTGAAAATACATAACTAATTCTAGAAAAATCGAAATTGAGTGGTTCAAATTTCTATTTTATGTAGTGCTCTACAGGGAAAAAAATACCCATTGGTTCCAAAACTTGCCCATATGATACAATTTATTCCGTGAAATTTACTGTTCATTTGGTAACTTTCCAGTTTTCCATATTTTTCTCTTAACTGTGGAAAATCATAACTCCTGATCTATACATTCAAATTGAACAAACTTTGGCTTATTTCAAAGCTTAGATCGTGTAGTATTTGACGGTAAATTTCAAGTCATTTGGAGTTCTTTTCTATTTTTCATCGCTCTTCCAAAAACAGGGCAGATTCTTGGTTTTGGAACTCTTCACTTAAGACTTTAGCTTTTCTTTAAAAATTTGCCAAGCCTCTTTTTAGATAGGTTTTATCCTCTTGCAATGCATGCTAAATTCCTTAACATCCCTTAGCATTTAAACCCTTACTCATGCATGCGTCATCATATATCCTCTTACTAACTAAGTAGAGGTTTATAATTACATAACTACAATAATTCTCAAACATAACTATATATAAATTTCCATAAGCAAGAACATGATAATATGCCATCTTCAATCACCATAAACCTTGCTGTTATACCCTTGCTTACACTTGTACCTAAAATGGTTAGTTGGGGAGGGTGAGATTTCAAAGAAATCCCAGTAGCAAACACTCTAATAATACATCTCCAGGCATGATTATTAAACCAAAACATGTATGCCATTTAACAAGAACAATCAATCATGTATTCATCAAGCCAAGGCAATCATTGCATAACAATCATCATGCTTTCACACAATCAAAGTTTCATACAACAAACATGGCATTTAACACACATATATAATCAATGCAAGGTAGATGCCAAAGTTAGAAGTGTTGCTACCTTGTCCTCTTAATTCCTCTTGAACTTGAAGATCTCTTGATTAACTTTCCAAATGTGCTCTTGGGTATTTCAACTTCCTAAACATTAATCAAGAGCATATCTATCATTCTCATATCATCATCCATACAAGAAATCACAAAAACGCACTAAAATCCTTTCTTGCACTTTCAAGACTCTCAACACTTTGAAACTTGTTCTTATGATTTCAAATGCTTCCCAAATCCTTTTCTCACTTAT
>JANTPZ010098268.1:0-10831 GCA_025593235.1 Vachellia pachyceras
TGAGGAAAGAACATTCGTAAACGTGTACTGATTTGGCAAAATTCCATTTGAAATCATCCTCAAAAACAGCTTAATTGCATCATAAAACAGACCCATCCGGTTGTAACCCACTATCATAGTAGTCCAGGAAACAGCATCACGTTCAGGAATTTCATCAAAAACATGATGTGCAGCTTCCATGTTGCCTCCTCTGGCAAATGCTGAGAGAATTGTATTCCAAGAGAATGTGCTCTTCACTGGCATTTCATTGAATAGATGGCAAGCATCAGAGACTGACCCAGTTTTGGCATAGAAATTAACAAGATTGTTCATCAAGAAAACGCCAAGGTAAAGCCCTTCTTTGATGATTCGAGCATGAACCAATCTTCCAATGAAGGGGTCTCTGGATTTGATGCCCGCTTGGAGGTGATAGACATATAAATCCAAATGGGAAGCAGCAAAATGTGGTTTGGGGTTCTCCATCTCCATGCCCACAAATTTCAACTTGTTGAGAATTTGATAAACTCAATCTGAAACTTGAAACCATCTAGCAAAAAAAGGACATAGGCATAGGCATAATGAATATAAAACAGTAAAATCAAGCTGAAACATCAAAGCATCTAAAATAGTGAAAGAGAAAAGTGGCAAAAAAAACTCTACTCTGCAATTATGATATAGTAGCAAGGAAATCTAATACAATATCATAAACCTGAAGTTGCTATTTTCATGGATTGTAAAACGTACTTCTTTTATAACTCTGGTTAAAGCAATGAAGGAATTACCCTTATTATTTAAATTGTAAGAACTATAACATGGATTATTTTTTTACATAACTAATGAAACACCTAAACTCCATAAATCGTAAAGTAAGGCTTTTCTCCTTCCACTAAATCTTAAATAAATTCTTAATCATACTCTGGTGCCTTTCCAGTAGCTTTGCTGTGTAGATCTTCAATTAAATTGTGATAAGATTTCGCTCTAATCTGAAAACAAGGGCCAAACCCTATCTTATACCGAAACTTTTGAATCCAAAACTGACCAACCCTCAAGGCAAATTCTAAGATATCCCTAATCCCTATCACTTACTTGCAAAACTCTGATAAAATTATACAGCCACAAGTTAGCAGCCCGCTAGGAAATAACACCAGATATTGAATGTACTTAGCCCACTCCATGTCATCAGCTCAAAAGCAAAGCAAAAAACAGCTCACTTGTATACACTGAAAATCCATCACACTGCACAACTCATACTTACCAAACATGTTTCGCATACAGCAGTTTCTCAGCCTTTCAAGATATAAGATTTTAAGCAGACCAAAATCCATTAATTCCATTTTTTATAGATTAATTTATCAGTGCCAATCAACAAAGTTACCAGCCATACAACTCAAGCCAACCCAAAGGCTAATTTCCTTATGTTATGTTCTTCCTATTCCTCCCACTCACTTATTCATCTAATATCTTAGTTAACTATCCACTAACTACATAACTACCCAAAATTATTACTGAACTTCGAAAATATTCTAACCTTTCTCCATCCTATCCTCTAGTGGCCATGTTTGGAGACACATTTGGAAAAGTCAAATATGCGTTCAACAGTGTTTTTCTACAAAACAAGATAATCTCCTTCCCACATTTACCTCGTAAATGATAAAAACACTTTTCTAATGCGTTCCCAAACGGGCCCATTAACTATTAACATAACGATAGGAATGCAGGCAATGACACCATAAGCTATTCAAAGTGACACATTGAACATGTCGCACAGCAACATGACTATCAAGAACATGAGCTTTATACTAGTATAAGGACATCCAAACCTCATGTGGCTATAAGATATTCCCACTTTAACATCCAAAGACAGTTCAAATCCTAAAACAGCAGAGTGCAACAACCAAGACCTGTTCTCCCTTTCATGCCTGCACTTCCGCAAGTGACTAGTATTTACAATCTCAAAACTGCATACATGATTAAAATAATTAAAACAAAACATAATGTAAGTCACGCCCTACACCCTAGCACAAGACTTCACTGTGAAAGACCCGACGACTTTGATAAATAAAACTTTAATTTAGAATACTATAAATAAAGGTATAAAGATGGAGGGGTTTAATGTGTGAAGGAAAGGGAGACATTCAAAGCCTTTTAAAGAATAAGAAATCAGTGGGTATGTAAGAATGGAACCTAACCTCTCTTCTCCAGATGACGATGCGGATCTGGGCGACGGCGAAGAGGACCACGGGGGAAGACAGTGATGAAGACTTAGAAGAGCAAAATTTGCGTACAGGACCACGGTGGGCAACGGGTGAATGAAGAGGCCACTCTATCACAACTAATCACCAGCTGTACGATGTCGACTGCAGCGCCGGCGAAGATGGGGCTGACGACTGAGTTAAAAAAAAAGAGGGACAGAGATAACGGCGGCAAAAATAGAATTGACACGGACGGCTCAGCTTCATTGCAAAAAGAGAACGGCCAGATGTTTCATCAGTAAAACGGTGCGTTTCGCCCTTAGCGGAGATCCCTGCCCTGCCTATATATGAAGATGGATTTAAACATTGCGAGTGACCAGTGAGGCTTTTTCCTGGGTTAGTTTCCTGATTCTTCATCTGGGATGGAGCTATCTGCGACAAATCTTTCGAAATGCTCTTCATTTCTGCTTCCTCAATCTAGGGTTTCGGTTTTTTCGAGAAGTTTTTCTCCCACTTTGATACGATATCAGAGTAAATGGCATATTAGTAAATAATGCTCCAGCTGGATAGTAGTCTGTTACGGTTAGTTACTCAGTGTGCACCTCACGTGAAGGGGGTCGAGCATATGTAATCGCACGCAACACTGAAAGCAATTCATTGAATATTGGCATTTTCTTCATCTTTCACCTCTTCTTTATTCTGTCCTCTCTACGTGCCCCCTTTTTCTCTTCTCCTTCCTTTTCTGTTATTCTATCTCTATTTCAGGCTCTATCAGTGGTATCAGAGCAGACCTTCCTATCAATGGCGGACAGCACCCGATCACACTCTATGCTAAAGGACGTTGAGGAAGGCGTAATGTCCGAGATGGATAGGCGATTTACAGCGCTGTCAGCTCATTTGGAAGGGATCCAAGACCTCAGAGGGAAACTAACAGAACTGCAAGGTTTTGTGCGGCAACTGTCCATAAGAATCGTGGATGCACTAGCGAAAGATGATCGACGTCGAGAGGGTGATTACTATACTCCCACTCGTTATACGAAATTGGACTTTCCTAGTTTCTCAGCCTCAGATGTAGACGCGTGGGTAGCGAAATGTGAACGGTATTTCTCATTGGATGGGACACCTGAAGGGAGGAAGACTCTGTTAGCTAGCATAGCGCTGGATAACGATGCCTACAGGTGGTTTCAGTATTTTGAACGAGGAAGGAATGGGAATGTGCCATGGGCAGTATTTGTGGAGGCTATTCGTAACCGTTTTGGTCCCTTGAATGAAGATCTGATGGAGGAATTGATGCAATTGAGGTAGACAGGGACGCTAGTAGAGTATCAGCGAGCATTCGACAACCTTATGTGCAAGATTGATTTACCTGAGTCGAAGAGGATGAACTGTTTTATTGGGGGGCTGAAACCTGAGGTCGCTGCTGGAGTAAAACTATACAACCACAGACATTGTTAGAAGCGTCGAAGTTGGCTCGACTTCAAGTAGCCAACCTGGAATCTCTGCATCATATAGCAAGACCATCATCCGCTGGCAGGGTGACGTCGATTTTTTTGAAGGGCCTACTACCCAACCACTTTTCAAAACCAAACCTCTTTTCTGGCAAGGACAAGGCAGTGACGTGGGAACATAAAAAACCACTGGCTCCTCTGGCTCCTAATCCTAGGGGAATACTTGGACGACCCAACCTGGTCTTTAGGCATAAGCTATCACCTGAGGAGCTTGAGGAATGTCGTACCAAAAATCTTTGCTACTACTGCCGTGAGAAATACACCCCGGGGCATGAATGCAACAGTAAGAAAAGAATGCAAGTGTTCATGATGGAGGTGCTGGACGAAGTTGATGCCGATGATGAGGAGCAACACTCGGGGATGTCGGATAAATTAGAAGAGGGACGCACAGAGACTGATACTCCACCTATTATTTCCCTTAACGCCATGCAAGGTGAAGCAGGAGTAAACACGTTACGCGTGGTAGGGCGAGTAGGGAGACGTGTTATACACATCTTAATCGACATAGGGAGCACTCATAATTTTCTGGATGTGTCGGTAGCTAGGGAGGCTAATGTGGAGACTCAACCCATCACCCCACTGAGGATTGCAGTAGCTGGGGGCAGCTCACTCTGGGCGTATGAACAATGTAAGCACCTTACATGGACATCTCACAGTGTGCAATTCCAGACTCAAGTGTATTTACTTCCCTTGGCAGGTTGTGATATGGTTATTGGCATGCAATGGTTGAGAGACTTAGGCATCATCCAGATTGACTGTCAAAAATTGAGTATGAGGTTCATTTGGAAGGGCCTACCCGTAACCTTCACTGCGGCAACTGTGAGCAAGAATAGACTCATACCTGAAACTAGGATGATGAAGCTACTAAACAAGCACCCTGACATGCTATGTTTCCAGATTTTCCCTGTGGCTCCAAGTGAACCCGAGCTGCTTCAAGTTGCAAATCACTCCCCATTACCCACGGTGATTGCAGAGCTGGTACACCGTTATAAGGAGCTGTTTAGGGACCCACAAACATTACCTCCAACAAGGGGGAAGCATGATCATCGAATCATAGTAAAGGAAGGGACTGATCCCATCAAGATTCGCCCGTATCGATACCCAGTTGGTCAGAAAGATATCATTGATGGCATAATTCATGAGATGCTGCAGCAAGGCACAATCCAGCACAGGACCTCCCCCTTTGCTTCGCCAGTGGTATTGGTCAAGAAGAAGGATGGCAGTTGGAGGATGTGTGTGGACTATAGAGCTCTTAACAAGGCCACGGTTCGTGATAGCTTCCCTATTCCTTTGATTGAAGACTTGCTGGATGAATTAGCTTCGGCCAGAGTATTTTCTAAGCTGGACCTACATTCTGGATACCACCAGATTAGAATGAAGGAGGAAGACATTCACAAAACTGCTTTTCAAACTCATGCAGGGCACTATGAATACTTGGTGATGCCCTTTGGGCTTACTAATGCTCCATCTACCTTTCAAGCCATTATGAACCGAATATTTGAAGGGTTGTTGCGCAAGTTTGTGTTGGTCTTTTTCGATGATATACTTGTATACAGCCCCGACTTGGAATCACATGTGCTTCATCTCGAAACTGTTTTTGATATCCTTCATCACAGCCACTTCTTTGTGAAGAAGTCGAAATGTGCTTTTGCCACCTCAAGTGTTGAGTACTTGGGGCATATCATATCTGAGGGGAAGGTGGCAGCTGACAATACCAAGATAGAAGCAGTGATTGCGTGGCCAAAGCCCAGAACCATTAGGGAGCTGAGAGGTTTCTTGGGGCTGTCTGGTTATTATAGGCGTTTCATCAAGTCCTATGGCATTATTGCGAGGCCTCTTACGGAGCTGTTAAAGAAGGGGAAATTTATGTGGAATGAAAATGCCAGCAAGGCATTTCAAGCACTTAAAGATGCCCTAGCACATGCGCCTGTACTGTCACTCCCGAATGTTACTCAGCCCTTTGTGCTTGAAACTGATGCGTCTAACATAGGAATTGGGGCTGCCCTTTCTCAAGCTGGACATCCGGTGGCGTTTGTGAGCAAGGTCTTGTCACCAAGAAACCAGCTGCTATCTGTTTACGACAAGGAGTTACTAGCCATTGTTCATGTTGTCTCAAAATGGCACCAATATCTGAGTATCCAGCCATTCACCATTTTGACAGATCAGCGAAGCCTCAAGTTCTTGTTAGAACAACGATTATCCACACCAGCACAATATACCTGGATCACCAAACTGATGGGTTTACAGTATGAAATTAAGTATCGCAAGGGGAGTGAAAATGGAGCTGCCGATGCTTTGTCCAGGGCCACACATGGAGAGTTATGGGACCGTATCAAGGATCAATGGCAAGGGGATGTGGATTTGCAAAAAAATCATTAAGGATTTGGAATTAAATCCTCTATCACACCCCAAGTACTCTTGGCAGAATGGGTTGCTGCTGAGGAAACAGTGTGTCGTCATTAGACCTGCACAAGGTGAATTGCAAACGTTGATTATTCAATGGCTTCATTCAGGACCTTAGGGGGGTCATTCTGGGGTAAAGACGACATGTCAACGCATCAAGTCCATTTTTTACTGGAAGAACATATTACAGGGGGTCAAGGCCTTCATCCGCAATTGCTCTGTCGGCCTTCGATGTAAATACGAGACAGTCGCCTATCCTGGTTTGCTACAACCATTGCCAATACCGGAGGGAGTTTGGCAGAGCATTGCCATGGATTTCATTGAGAAGCTTCCTAAGTCCAGGGGGAAGGACACCATTTGGGTGATTTCGTCTTCCTAAAGCTCCACCCCTACCGTCAAGCCTCTGTCGCCCATCGTGCTTCACAGAAGTTGGCACCTCGGTACTTTGGCCTGTTTAAGATCATGGCTAAGGTTGGTGAAGTAGCGTACACTCTGGAACTTCCACCAGGCAGCAGGATTCACCCCACCTTTCATGTTTCGTTGCTGAAGCGGTGTCCCGACTCGACAGCTTCTATGGTTCCCTTACCAGATGACATTGCTGATTCGAATGCTGCTAGAACCCCCTTCGCGATGCTAGATCGAAGAATGGTGCAACGCCAACACAAGCCTCTCACACAAGTTCTCATTCACTGGAAGGACAGCTTACCTGAAGAGGGCATGTGGGAGTCATGGGTGGATATTGCCCAGCGTTTTCCTCAGTTTGCAGCAGAGGCACATCCTTGAGGACAAGGATGGTTTTAGGGGGGGTAGTGATACGATATCAGAGTAAATAGCATATTAGTAAATAATGCTCCAGCTGCATAGTAGTCTGTTACAGTTAGTTACTCAGTGTGCACCTCACGTGAAGGGGGTCGAACATATGTAATCGCACGCAACACTGAAAGCAATTCATTGAATATTGGCATTTTCTTCATCTTTCACCTCTTCTCTATTCTGTCCTCTCTCCGTGCCCCCCTTTTCTCTTCTCCTTCCTTTTCTGTTATTCTATCTCTATTTTAGGCTCTATCACACTTCGATCTGTTTCCATCGCTCCATCTCTTCGGTAAATCACTGTAATCTTATTCGAATGGACCCTCTCAGAACTATCTTTTCTGCAGGTTGGGTGGAACACAACGGTTCTTCTGTAACGACTTCCTCAGTTGATTCAAGTCTGTCCCAAAATCTGATTTTCTTCTCCATATTATTTCAAATTCAATTGCTCAAAAACAAATAAGATTAATGAATATTTACTTGTCATAAACGTGATTTAAAACTTTGTGTAATTAATTATTTAGTTTTAATTATTCCCTTGATGATATTTAAGGAAACCCAAATCAGCATGGACATTTATCTTTATCAAATCAACTTACGAGCCAATTAATGTGTGTGTGTGTTGATTTGAAGAGATATGTCTCTAGATATGAAGGCTAACGGGTCAACGGTCAAGCATTAGAGCGTACGTGTGAATGTTTGACTATTACGGGAATCATTTGAGTCTCACGTGGATTAATGTTATATATTAACGCTCTTTCATACTTAATATAAAATCCATCTTACAGAATAATTTAATGTTTCATTAAAATAGATATTACATTAAAAAACGAAAGTACTCATGTATATATAACCCCAAATCTTAAAATCTCAAAAGACTTTCATGTTCTGAACTAGCCATATGAATATGCACACAATTCTCGGTTCAGGTTGTAAAATTTTAACAAAAAAAAGGTGTAAGAAGAAAGAAAATATATTATTAAAAACTTTCAACCATGTTTTTTGTAAAAGGAATAACATTAATGTCTACAATTTACAAATAAATATGAAACATGTATTACCATTTTTTTTAAATCAAGCTCATCAAAATTTTACCCATCCTGCACCCCTCCATTTCTTTCCAAGTCAACTGAAATAGAAGCTAAATGAAAAACGATCTTCGGTCTATTATAAAGGAATTGTTATCATTTTTATATTTATTTTGAGAAGGAAAAAAATATTGGTTCCAGTCTAATGAACCTGTCATGGTTATCAGTTTTAACTTTAAAAGAGTGATTATTTGAAGGAGCCAAATGTGACTCTCCCAAACTTCAATGAAACACTGTTATGGGTTTGTTTGTAACAACGTTTGAAAAAGTCAAACGCATGTTCAACAGTGTTTTTCCGTAAAACAAGATAATCTTCTCTATATATTTACCTCGACTTGAGTAAAAGTACTTTTCTACCGCGTTTCCAAATGGGCCCTATATATTATTTAAGATTTGGTACGTGGATGTTACCCACCGCCAACAATACAGAGCCTAGCTAGTCAAAAAGAAGGATTTAATGGGGAAACATATGTTCAGAAAGGGCAGGTTGCATAGTTACGTTTATGAAAGCTTCAACGTGATGCTACTAATCTCCATAGTGCGAAAACTTTTAGGATAAAATTGCCCTTTAACCCTAAAATCAATATCATGTTCCTCAATTTAAAAAAAAATAATGATTGGTTGAAGGAGTCAAATGTGAGTGGAGTCCCTAAATTTAATGAAATGATGTTACTGTTTAATTGCCTCCTCTGTCTAGGAACTACAGGAGTCAGCTGGGGCCACATGCAACAAGTTCTGTAATTAATGGAGTTTTCGATTTGCATTAAAAAGGGAATTTGGTATATCCAAGTCTTACAAGAAACCACCTAGTTCACCTTCATTTTTGCCTCACAAATCTTTTACTTCCTTCACCACCACCTAGAGCTGGGAAACGAGCTGGCCCGCTTGCCCGTGGGTCAGTCCGCCTCAGCCCGCGGGTTGCACAGCATCCGGCTGTGCAGCCCGATATCTAACAGGCTTCTAAATTGGCAGCCCGGGCCAGCCCGCCACTTTTTTCTCTTTTTTTTAAATTTTTTTCTGAAATTTTTTAAAAAATAAAAAAATTTACATAAAATTTATCAAGCCCATTTGATTTTTAGGAAGAAAAATACAATACATCTCTGAAAAAAATATAATCAACAATATTTTAAAATACAAAAACATAATACATAATCAACAATCTACAAAGTAAGTATGTATTTAAGATTAAATAATAAGGTTTAAAACAATATTTGAAGCTATTGAAACCTCATCTTCTTCCTACTAAAAAATATAAAAGGTTTATTTTAAAAAAAACAAAAAAAAAATGGGCTGGCTCACGGGTTGGCAGGCCAGCCTGCCTTAACCCGCGGGCCAAACGGGCCCAGCTGTTTGGCCCGTTTTTTTACGGGCCACCATTTAGGCGGCCTAAACCCACCTCAGCCCGCAGGTTGGCGGTCTCAACCCGCGGACTGAGCCCATTCTACCAGTGCTACCACCACCACCTTCTTTAAATTGCTGCTATGCAGTGTCTACCTCATAAGTTTACAGGGGGTGTGAGAGAGAGAGTTATTTTTTTATAGTTAATATAAGCAAATTTATTAAATTTATTACATGAATGTACATTTTATCTCTAATTTATTGTGCCATTTTGCTGGACTTCTCATTAAAGCATATAAATTAAAATGGGGTAAAATTGTAAAGTTATTAAACTTTAATGCACAGTTAATGGGTGTGTTTGGGAAGTCCGTTGGGAGAAGGGAGATTACAGATTCCAAGCTATTTTACGGATTTTAAAATGGTTTTATGGATTTTGAAATGATTTTAATGAATTTTCGAAATGGTTTTTACAGATTTCGAAATGGTTTTACATACCTTTGAGAAACGGTGTTCCCAAACAAACACATTAATAATGTTTTTGAGGTTTTTTTGGTGAAACATGTTGAAACTGCCTTGCATGATTCATGAAAAGATACTTCTAATCCCTATTTATTGTATTTAGATGTAATATACAGATAGAAGACGTCCAGAGACGAAGGTCGCCTTTGAAGTTGCTACTGTGAAGAGAATGGAAATTACTATGAACATAAACGGAAGTTAATGTACATAACACATGTTGACCATTAATTGGAATATTTTGTTTTTGACACACACTTTCTTTCTAATTTATCACAAATCAAAATCTGTTTATCTACCTGTTGAAAGATGTTGTCGCCTAGCTCTTCCCATCCTAAATTCACAGTTGCATAAATTCCTCCCAAAATGCCTTCAAAATTAATTATTAGTTCCTTATAATATTTTCCCTTTAAAAATTTTACATTTTTGCAGATAAAAATCTCATCATTAGTAACTAATGATTATTAGCTGGTCTTCTATCGTCTATATAAAACTATACGTTGAATGGGGCTGGCTTGGTTAAAAACCATCAATAATAATGAAAGCTTTGATTTTTTAAAGAAAATATTTTTAAAAAAATAATAATACAATATAAAAAACACATCGCAACAAATTATAAGAATTCATCCATATAAATTTGAAGATGATATAAAAAAATAAATTATCAAATATATATTCAAAACTTGGAAATTAAATTATTAAAATGTTCCATCCAAAAATAAATAAATGATCAAAATACTAACTATATCACACACATATTCCTCGATATAAGGTTAGGTACAGTTTATTCTACAAACAAATTCAAATATATATTTTTTTAGTGTAAGAAAGGTTCGATGGTTTTGGCCAACTTGGTAATTTTATCAGCCGACGACGTCGTACAGGCAGACAAAGTCCCGTCGTTCCCGGCCAAAACCATGTACTTGTCCTTCCTCGTGAAGTTGGTGCACTCGAATCCTAACGTCGCCGCCAATATCCTCTGCACATAGTTCGCCAC
>JANTPZ010098269.1:0-13610 GCA_025593235.1 Vachellia pachyceras
ACAATATAACAGAATATAAATAAATACAAATGCTAAATAAGTAAATAAACAAATGAAATATAAATATAATATAACGACATATAATATAAATTAATATACATAATATAAATAAAAAAACTTGTGAAGGATATTAAAATGAAGTAATATAATCTCCAATCTTAACCATAGAACCCGATGTAAAAAAATCGGTAAAAGAATATCTTTAATTCCATATAATGGTTTAGATTATCATAGATATATGGATCAAATAAAATATAACAAAAAAGAAGAAGAAGAAGAAGAAATTTCTTAGACGACGATAAGGAAATTTCGTCCTGATAACGTGTTATGAAATAAAAAGTACACAAGAAGTAGAGATAGAAAGATGTAGAAGATGAAAATAGTAGAAGAAGAAATGAGAGAGATGAACAAGACAAGAGAGAATTGGGGGGAAAGAGAGAGTGATTCTTCTTCATATATGATTCCAAGTACATCCAACCATTTGCTTTACAATCCTATTTATAGGCACTATACTCTTCCAAGAGTTACAATACCATAAACAAAAGAATTAACCCACATTATGATACAACATAAAGGCATTAGATGTTATGGTCTTTATATCATTAAGCATAGGAATAATAAGGGGTTGGAGGTTATGAAATTTAGCATCAAGAGGGAGAGGATCCTAAGAGGAATCCAAAGAGCTTTATGGACATCCACACACAAAACATATATATATATATATAATTTCACAACAAGAATCTATTTATTAGGTGACCCATTATCTGGACAAGAGGGAATATAAGATTATTGTTCTTTATGTGCATTGCATACAAAAATCCCCAATACAAGTCAGCCAAGTATTTTGTAGAATCCCATTTCAAGACCCTTGGCACCTAGCCCAGGTTTCATTTTTCTTGGGGAGAATATGAAGTTCCTAGGAGAAAGCCAATGATACGAAGACAAACTAAAATTTCCCTTCAGCATAAACTGACTTGTCTCAGAAAAAGTCCAAGCCATTCTCACGAGTATTGTTTCATGTTTGTATGTATGTCGCCCTTCGGCTATGTTTGGTTTGATGGAAGGGAAAGGAAGGGGAGGGATAGGAGGGAAGGATAAGGGATGGAAGGGTTTAATGTTACCTTGTTTGGTTATGTTAGAGGGGAGGGGAAGGAATGAGTTTTGTGTTTGGTTTAAAAGGGAAAGGGAGGAGATGTAATGATTAATTTACCATTATACCCTTATATGATAGTTCAAATTTTTTAATTAATATATGCTATATACTCTTAACTATAATTAAATAATTTTTATTTCTAATAAATTTAAGGAATAAGATAGTCAACATACTAATTAATTTAATAATACTTTTATTTATAAGACAAAAATTGTATTTTTCTAAAGACATGCAATGAAAACTCTATGATTATCAACAGGTACAGATCGATGGCAAGGTAGAAACTTGGAGCTATCCTAAAGAGATTAATTGGAATTTTGTTATACAATGCTACGAATAGTAAGGGACATGAGTAGTAGAGGATTTTGGGGTTCCATTATCCGGATTGAAGAGCTTGAAGGAGGACACGGGAAGTGAGAGAAAACAAAGAAACGATGATGAAGATGATTGAGTACTTGTTTGGAAGCTATTTTGAAACATAGGTTTCACAGAATTCGAGGTAAAATCTAGGTTTTGAAAAATGATTTATATTTGGGAAGTTATAGCTTTTACGGATTCCGAGGCAAAAAAGTGGGTAGGAAAGTGGAAAGTAAGAAAGAGATAGAGAGAAAAAGTATGAAAGAGAAAAGAGAAAAAAGTAAGAAAGAGAAAGTAGAAAAGAGAAAACCTAGGTTTCAAACGTAAGTTTTGAAACCTAGGTTTTGGCAACCAAGTTGCCAGACGAGCCCTGATTGGGGGATGTGTGAGTATGAGAAGGAACGATTTCTGGAGAGCAGGGAGGAGGAAGCATTGACAGGAAGTGTTTTTATTAAGTGATGGGTACGGTGGGAATATAATAAATTTGGTGAGGGCAGATTAGTAATAATGTTTGGCTTCCCTCCAAAATCTCCCAATTTGGAGGGAATAAAAATAAGGGGAGGGAAGGGAATGGAGGGATAGAGTTTAGATCCTCTCCCCTCTAAAATTTTAAACCAAACAAGGGGAGGGGTTCATTTTCCATCCCCTCCCATCCAACCAAACAGGCTCTTAAAGTTTGTGTCTTTGTGAGGCATTCAACGTAGTCTTATACATTGAACTTACCAACTCATTCTCATTCACTGAACTTCAAATCTTGTATGAATCAACCAAATCTTTTGGCAATACTCGGTCCAGAAAATCAATAAAGTGAAACTGAACTTTGAAAGCCAACAAATAAAAAAAATTGAACACCGCCTAAAATGATGTGCTTGTGCAGGTGATTCTGTCAAACGCAACTTTATCCTTGCACAGTTATGTTATTCACAGGTATTCATATGCTAATTATGTGATACTTCTTTCCTTCGTATAAAAAGCAACTGACTTTTTTGAAAAAAATCAATAAAGTTAACTAATTGATATATTTATCATTTTCATAACATAATCTATCTAATTTATAAACTTATATAATCTAATAATACACACATTTTTTTTTGCCTACAAAGTTTGGCTCAGCGTTTGCAGGGTTTAAATATATGTTTAATAATGTTTTTCTGCAAAATGAAATAATCTCCCTCATATGGTTGTCTTGGCTTACTTAAAAGTATTTCTCTACTGCGTTTCCAAAAGGATCTATTAAGTAATTTGTTTAGTTTTTTTAATCTTTAAAAAAAGATTATTCCTTAATATAAGATCATAAGTATTTATGTAATGCATGTATCGATTTGTTATTGTTATCTTTATTCCTTAACATAAGAGTTGTTTAATTTTTCAGGAGAATTAAAAAAGTTAAATAAATTATTTATACCATATATTTAAAGCAATTATATATATTTATCATTAAATTATATATAAATGTATAAGTTAGACAAATTTATTTAAAGAAAAATAATTAATATTTTAATTAATTAACTTCTTTAGTCTCCATTAAAAAATCAACATAGTTTTATACGAATGACCCAGAACCTGTAGATTCAGGATTGATACTGTTTTTTTCTTGGATTCTTTTTGGCCAGCTTAGAAATCGTTAATATACTTGAATTTATATCTGCACAATACGTACATGTGCGAACCACGTGAACAACAGATTGAACGTGTATGCGGTATGCCAGATAGACGATTTATTCTTGAAATCCATGAAACTCAGCGGTGCGAGTCATTACTCAGTATAGTTGTAGACATGGCATTGGCATTGGCATTAGCATTTGGCAACTCAACGAACAAACTAGTAACTTGAAGACCGTAATTATCAGAGTTCTGACCTCTTTCACTGTATTATTGGAGGAAGCGAAATCTCGGACATGTATAGTAATAACGTCTAAAAAAATTGAGATGACGACGACGAGTAACAAACAACGTCAAGCTTCTTTCCATAACCTCTGTTCCATAAACACACATAAACACGCACATTGTTCTTGCTTTCTCCCAGATTCATTTAATAGAATCCTGTTTTCTCTCAAAGCAGAAAGAAGGAGTATTTAAGGGAAACTCAGCTGTGTTTACAGCTTTTGGATCCGACATTTTCATTGCCGGACCCACCAACGTTATTGCTCCGAACCCCCTCCCTTGTCTCTCCCTCTGCCTCTGGATTCGGAAGTTGCAGAGAAGGAGAGAACATATCCCACCACTGATCTTTTTATATGAAAAGGAAGGTATTCTCTCACCATTTCTTTTCTAAAAGCGATTACTTTTTGTTTTTAAAAAAAAAACTGATTGTGAAGGCAAAACCCCCCCCCCTTTAGTTGATTTAATTTCTGTTGACTTTATCATTTTTAACCTTTCCCGCCATGTCCCTTTTAAGTTTTATGTACAAGTTCGTAATGAAAATGAACCTTACCCGAGACATAAAATGCCATCTGCATTTTATTTTGAACAAAGATATTAAACTTTCAGTCTTTATTTGTATTAAAAGGTATGTCCAAGAATTTCTTTGGATGTTTATATTAGCATTATAAGCTATAACTTTTCCAAAGTGATTAATTGTTTAACACGTTATAGAATTTTGATCTCAGCTTACATGAAAAGTGATTTTTCAGTACTTCGACAAACATGCCATCTGCATTTTATTTTGAACAAAGATATTAAAGTTTCAGTCTTTATTCATATTAAAAGGTATGTCCAAGAATTTCTATGGATGTTATATTAGCATTATAAGCTATAACTTTTCCAAATATGGTTTAACAGGTTATAGAATTTTTATCTCAACTTAAACGAAAGTGATTTTTTAATACTTCGACAAACATGCACCGTCTGGTTGTCGTTCTCTGTTTGTTGTTTCTAAATCATACATATTCCCCTCTCTTGTCTTTTCTTCCCATGATGCTTCCTTTTGTTATATTTTATGTTTCTCTGATGTTGAGGAATTGTTATATAATAGTTTTCCTATCCATATTCCTTTCCATGCTTCTTTTCAGGATATTTTCATGTGGACTCCTAAGTTGCTTTCTTCTCCATCTTTCTATTGAAAACTAGGAGGAATCAATACTTTGTTCTTCCTGTGGAACTGAAAATCTACATACAGGTTTATAAGTTTTCTGCTATTGCTGATCTTAACCTACCAGGTCAGGAGGTATGTGACTCTGTGTGTGTGTGTCTTGAATGTTTTATATATTGAAATCACGCCACTTTGAATCATAAAGTAGATATAACATTTTGATAACTTTTTATGGGATAATCAGAAACTGTTGCTCTTATGTTTTTAAAACTACATAAATGTTTCAAAAGTTTGCTTTCACAATTCATTATGTTTTTACAATTATCTTTCAGCTTGGATAACTTGGACTAGGAAGCTATTGAACAATACAAGTATTGCATGAACTTATGTCTGCATGAGTATCTTCACCAATATCTTGTATTAATCTAAATGTGAAAATGTCAGAAACATTGGATGCTATCGTGCATTGATCTAAATGATCTGATCTTGTTATGTTTACAACCTGGTGTGCAGATTCTTCTTAGGCTCGCCATTGTCGTGAAAACAAGTTTGAAAAAGTTCAGAGAAGTTGAGTGGTTAACAACATACAGACAATGGGTCATTGCATGTCAGTACCTACAACTTCAAGAAATACTAGAAGAAGGAAGAAGCTACATTGGATCAAGAAACGTAGTGGGAAGGTCTCAAATTCTGTAGCGTTTAATGGTGGTGTTAAGAAGAGGCATAGTGATGCTGATGCAGGAACATGTGTGACAGATTATTGTTCTGTTAGTGAATTTGTTGATATGGAATTTGAGAATGGCTCAGCTACTACTTGTAGAGGATCTCTGGTGTCCAATTCTACAATTCAACTTACTCAGCTTGAATGGCAACACACTCAATATGATGCAACAAACTGTATGACCCTTTTCTTCCTTAAACCATCTCATTACTATCTATCCACGAAACACATGGAAGATTGCATTGATTCTTTTTATATGGCTATCGATTGGGTTATATTTAAGTATTATTGGGCCAAATTGAAGGCAGCCCTCCCAAAAACGTTTTATCCATTCACATATACTCGTACTCAAGACCTTTTGCTTTAAATGCCAAAGCCCCCTTCACCAAGACTATAGATTACATTGATCATTCATTCATGTAACTAAAGCATTAATGTGTGTATGTCATAGAATTAGTCTGCTTATCTCTGCACTTTCAAATTATAGATCTCACTATCTATTAGGAGCATTCACCCGTTCAGTCGGGTAGGATGTTGAAGAAGACCAGGGCAGGTTGGGCCATGCCCAAGTAGGTGACCCAGCTCAACTATATGGTTTTTTTTGGGGCTAACTGCAACCTATCTATGTATAGCCTCACTGTTTATTAGTATAGAAGTATCTAAGAAGGCATGTGTTTATTTATACACTTGAAACTCATGTTCATGTTTTCAAGGAATGAATTCTCCAATCACTAGCTTTTGATATTGACTTATTAGGTACTTCATTGCTTGCAGTGATTTCCCAGGTGGAAGTGTATTTTGACACTGTCAGTGTTCTTGAACCTGATTCAGATGATGACAACAATAGCACACATGGAGGTGATAAGTGTACGTGCGAAGAAGACCATGAAAGTTATGTTAAAGCTGATGTAGGAAAGTATGAAATTTCTCGCTTTGAAAGAAGTCATGGAAGTTTCAAAGGTGTTAAGGAACAGAGACATGAAGTGGAGGAGAAGGCTCAAGATAATACAGTGAAATTGAGCTTCCCTCTTCCAGTAAGTTCCAATGAAGAAACTCCAAATCGGCCGAGCAAGGCTCTCCAATGTCAGAAAATGCAGACGACCATTTTCAAACTTTCTTTCAAGCGAAGATCCTGTGACAGAGAAGAAATAACTGAATATGGTAAGTTATTAAGGTATCCATTTTTCATCCCACGAAGAAAAAGCTTACTCAGTTGGTCAATAGTAGGCATTTTTGGAAATTTTTTAGGTTTGCTCTTTATGAATGGTGTAGGTTGCTATAATTTATATACTACCTCTGGTACTATAAGGCCAGTTGATTTTTGTAGAAGAAATTTAAAAAGCTAAATGCACTCCTTAAAAGTATTTATATATATAATTAGTTTATATATCAGTTTATAAGTTAGACAAATTAGTTAGAAAAAAACTGGAAATATAAATATATTTACGTAATGTATTTAGCTTCCTCAATATCCCAAAAAAAGTTAACTTTTATATTAAGGATCAGATGTAGTATTATGCAAGCTCCTTTTCTGCATGTGACTTGTACTATTTTGCTTAGTTTTTGGGATTTTGTCAATAGATTTAATCTTTGGATATGGTATATGATATTTTATCATGGATTAAACTTACTGATCCTATAATTGTACGTTAGGTCAATCAAAAAAATATCTGTATCATCCCAGAGCAGGATGCATAATTCCATGCCAGAAAGGAGAGAAGCCATCCTCTGGATGTTGGTCTGAAATTCTACCATCAACATTTAAACTTCGCGGTGAAAACTATTTCAGGTACATGTCATGGAGACAATGGAAAGAATTTGGACATTTGTTTGAAATAGAATAACATAATTACATGATTGTCTGATCTGATCTGATCTGATGATTCAATTTCCAGGGACAAGTGCAAGTCCACTGCGCCAAATTACAGTCCATATGTTCCCATTGGTGTTGATTTATTTGTCTGTCCCAGAAAGATAAATCACATTGCCCAACAACTTGAGCTTCCAAAGTTGAAACCTCTTGGGAAAATTCCTCCACTTCTTATTGTCAATATCCAGGCATGTATACGTTAATCCTGTGTTTAAAGTTGTTAGATTACACTATTTTTCTTTCTGTTTTTTTTTGTGGTGATGGATCATATTACCTTTGTTTTCTATTATGTCGCAGAGGCCTACATATCCAGCTGCAATGTTTCTTGGTGATACAGATGGAGAAGGTATGAGTCTTGTACTGTATTTCAAGGTTTCTGAGAATGTGAACCAGCATATTTCTTCCCAATTTCAGGAAAGCATAAAGGTATTTTGAACGATACTACCTTCGATTTTTAATATAAGAAAGTGATAACTAATTTGCGGATATTAAAGAAATTAATTAAATTAGTTGTCTGTAACGAGTGTGTTTGTTTTTTCTGGGCAGAAAAAAAATTTAGAAATTTGGAATTGAAGTCTTGTATTTAGAACCAAACTAAACCCCTTGTCTAGCTCCTATATTTGGGACAAGAGGTAGTACCACATAGTTTTTCCAGCAGCACCTGTTTATTGGGTCCAAACAAAATTGAACTTATCAATTGAAGATGGGGGGAAAGGTCTTCCATTAATACTAGACTGATCATTGATCTTTTGAGGACATATTCACTTGTTTATAATAAAAATAGTTGGTATAAACTTGTGCAGAAATTAGTGGATGATGAGGTAGAAAAGATCAAAGGTTTCACAAGGGAATCAAGTGCTCCTTTCAGAGAAAGACTAAAGATCATGGCTGGACTCGTCAATCCTAAGGACATGTACCTGAGTTCTGCTGAAAAGAAGCTGGTGCATGCTTACAATGAAAAACCTGTACTTTCACGCCCTCAACACAGCTTTTATAAGGTAAAACACGCACGCACGCAGGGGTCCTTTACCACTTACCATGTTGTCTGTTGCAAAGGTTTGATTTGTGATTCCTAACATTGCTGATCTTGTCACCAACAGGGTCCTAACTACTTTGAGATCGATCTGGACATTCATCGGTTCAGCTACATATCAAGAAAAGGGCTTGAAGCGTTTAGGGAACGTCTGAAAGATGGCATTCTTGATCTGGGTTTAACAATTCAGGTTGGTACTACGCTAATAATATGTTCCATGATGTGATTTTAAGTCTGTAGGGCTTGTGTTGAACAATCTGATAGATTAGAAATGTTTTGGTGAATTTTTTAAGGCAACGGATGGTCATTGAACTTAGGACTGACCAGTTTGAAAAAATTGAAATGACAGGCACAAAAGCCCGAAGAACTTCCGGAGCAGGTGATGTGTTGCATTAGATTGAACAAGATTGATTTTGGTGGAAATGCTCAAATACCGACACTAATGGAGTCTTGATCCTGAATCATTATTTTTATAGCAGTTAACGTTCATTATAGTATAGTAGAAGATTTCATCCCTATCCTTTTTTTTTTTTGGCCAACTCTTTCAGCCCTATCCTATGTACATTCTAGCTACTCTTTCATCCCTATCCTATGTACATGCATGCTAACTAGGAATGTAATTTTCTTTTAGACATTTGTAATCAAAATCTAAAGAAAAGAGCATAAAATATGGTGTTGGTACCAAATTCTAACAAAGAAAAATCCATATATTACAGATAAAAAGTTTTTTTATTTTTAAAGAAACTAAATATTTTTTAAGACCCATAATACTTATTCCCATTCTACCAAGGCACAATGGACTCCCCCCTTCTTTTCCAATGCATAATGTCAAAGTCCCACATCGAAGAGGTTCGGGAGGGCGCTGGGCTATATAAGCGGGCGCGCTACACGCCCTTATGAGAGCTTTTTTTGAGGGAGAGTAATGGCCCTGTGACAATAATGTTGCCCTTCGCAAGGCATGAATATATAAAATACCTTACGACTAATTGAAAGTTCAGGTTTTATCAAGTTCAAGTTGGGTGAGTTCATCTAAAGGCCTTTTTTAATATCATATACTCAATCAAAATCCGCCCCCCTTTATTAGTACTAATGATCATTGTTCAATGGACTATTTTTTCCGCACAGAAGCATAAATGGACTTCACAAAAGCTGAAAGCCTGCCTGTTGTGCACATCTAGAAAGGACTTTATATTTAAACACCCATAAACTATAAAATATGGTTTGAAATATATAAAAGATTATCACCAATTAATAAAAGGATCATTCATTATATCCATTATGTCAAGGTTGGGGGTAAATCATACTTACATCATGTCAAGTTCATTATATCACCAATTAATAAAAGGATCGATGAATTTGATATGATGAATAAAGAAATTAGCCTAAATTTTTCTTTAATAAAATTCACATCCTGTAAAAATATTTTATACATGTAATTGATTATCTATAATTATGCCATCACTGATTAGTATGACTTTATAAATATGTATTTCACCACTGATTAATAAAATAGTAATGCTTGTCCGCCTGATGATAAATCTGAAGGCATACGACTTGAAGTTGAAGGTATCTCAAACTAAAGGAGACGAAAACGAGCTGTTGACTTCCATTTAATGGGATAATAGCACTTCAACAAATCGCTATCTAAACCGACCAACGACAACACCGTTGGGCAAGTCTTCCTAAGTATCGTCATTAGCCCTGCGCTCCTTTATATGTCCATGACCTAATCTTCTTTTGGAGTCTATGATGTTAATTAATGTGTTTGCCATATTGGTTAGTGTTTGTTTGGTTTTCATACTTCGTCACACTACCTTCAAAATAGTCGAAGCAGTCTTGACTCTTGCACTTACCAAATTGACTTTTTCATGACTTTCAAGTTTTATGAATAGGCTTTAGAAAACGAAAAATTTCTATCCAAACAAGCTTTTGGGTAATTGACTTGTCAAAAAGACGTTTGGAGGTGTTAAATATGGCATCCAAACACCCCCCCCCCAAAGTCATAGGAGGCAATGGGTGAGTTTATTCTTTTTTTTTTTTTTGACCTGATGGGTGAGTTTATTCTGAATTATAAAAAAAAACATGGATCTTAAGGAAGGCGCAGAGACAAGAACAAAGGTTCATAATTTTGCAGTGGCGCACATTTTACAGTCATCTTGCCAATTTCTTCTTTATTGCAATTATATTCACACTATTTGTATCCTTTGTTTATGTATCATTGTCTTTTGTTTAATCTGTATTTGGACTATTGGTACATTTATATGCAATTTGTTTTACATGCATGTTGTCAAAAAGAGAAAATATTCGGGAAGACGAGTATATACTCTTCTAAACAAAGAATACTCTCTAATCTGAGCAATGTAACTAACTCCAGCCTCCTTTCCCACCCCAACATCAAATTCCTGCTTCCAACAAGCAGTGATATTTAAAAGAATTGGGTTAATAGGTTAACAAAATTTTTATCTGGAAAATAAACGGCTCTCGTTAAATTAGACCACCTTCAATGTGGGCATTTACATATGCAATCCTACATCTCTGTTAGTCCTGCTGATTACCATAAATTGATGATAAAACTCTTGTAATCGAAGTCAGGTAACGCCGCCGAATATGTCGGAAGAGATCATGGATCAGACGTCTCAGGACACTATAGATGCAGTGTCATGGTTCAGCAATGGATGCAATGCTTAGCAAAGAACCTTTTTAATAAACACCCTCATTTCAGTTATCTGGAAAGAAAAGGCATTGATCATTAATGACTTATGGGTTAACTTTAAATTTACTCTTCCACAAAAAGAGAGGTTGGACAAAAGGATTATGTGACCATTTCAGAGCATTAACTTGAGTCTAAAGTTATCCTACAACAGTAAACATAGAACAAACAGATTCTTTACCTCTTCCTAGTCTTGACCTGCGAGTTGATCGTGGAATACCATTTTCATTCCTCTGTAACGACTCGATGATTCTACTTGTTCGAGATACTTGGGGTCCTGATAATTCAGCGAGATCACTTTGCTTTCTGTGGCTCTGTAAGGTCTTCAGTAAAGAAAGTAAAATGACGTTATTTCCAATTATAAGCAGAGGCAAAGTGAGATCATTAGTCCTCATATCAATATTCAGTTATACACAGAAAGGAATAGTCATCATAACAAGTGTCAAGCTGACTGGAACCAGAGTTCATTTCTGACAAACAAGTGACATTGGGATTTAGTCAACAACGGTGACTGTTGTTAATAGTTTCAACTCAGAAGTTATAAAGTGAAGAAATATAGATAATTTTATAAATGGAGAATTGGGGAAAAGTTCCCCATTGAAAATTTTCTTGGCAAGAAGAATCTGATAAATTTTTGTATATAGAAAGAACTGGAACTTAACAAATTTTCGTACACAGAGTACCAATACTTTGATCTAGGCCATTCTTATCAATAAATCTTCAATGGGGTACTTTCCCTCCTTTCCCCTTCTCTTCTTCGATAGCCTTGTACTTTAGTTGACTAGAAGGACATTATTATAATTGCCTAAGAATTTTCAGTTACCTGAGTATTTATCACAGCATCTGTTAGTTCTGAAGGATCAAAATCTATATAATTGTATTCATCAGCTTCATTAAGAGAGTCTGGTGTGCCATGTGGAACCTGATGCTTTTGTTGCCGATGGTTGGAAGTCTTGTCATGAACATGATGGTTTGCCTTACCAATATATTTTCTTTCTGATACATATGTGCCTCGTTTGGTTAAATCATAGGTGCCATGTGCAAAGGATGGATCTAGTGCACTAATTTTGCTTTTTGAGCCATCTGACAAAGTAGATGTAGCATCTCCTTTCCTGTTCTTGGCCCATGTAAAGCCACTGGACCCTGAGACTGGCACTTGTACGCTAAAGCCATGAGTTACATCTAATACGTGGGTAGTCACTGACGTTGCATTTGATGAAGGCTTCGATGCCCCTCTATGCATGGCTCCTCCTTTTTCCCTAGGAAGATGCATTTTTCCATTGTCTCTACGAGCATTTTGAGAGATGTTCTGCACTTCCTGTATAAAGAAGGACAGGATTATGGAAGCAAGAACTAGTGATCTTCTACAAACAACAACAACAAGTCTTATCCTATTAGGTGGACAGGACTACATATATGCATTGCACACTATTGTGCTTTATTAAAAATTAAATCTTTTACTAACATTATAGCGTTATTATACAATGAGAGAGTACCTCTTTCTTTGGAGCTGAATTATTGACATCGGTTGGATCTTGCAAAAATTTATGGACTCCCTTTTGTCTTCTTGGTTTTGCAGCCTCTTGGACTTTACCTCCAGCTTTTCTCCTGAGAGTACAAAACAATGCTATGACTTTGTCACTGAAATTGGATATAAAATATTTTGTTTTCTTTGGAAAAACATTGACTAGGCCCACAGGATGATGTAACCAATCATTTTCATTCAACTAGCACAACAAAGAATAATAACCGGAGTAATTGAGTTGACCAGAAAAATTCCGGTAGAACATTAGCGCTTCCAGAATGTGTTTTAATACAGCAATTTTCTTACCTATGTGCTTCTTCCCAATTCCTGATATCCATTTCTTTGTGAGGCGAATACTTTGGCAGAATTGACGGATCACAAGCATACGGCTGGGTGCTGAAATACTGAAAGATGAAAGGTCACATCAATAATCTAGTTTCGTTCTACCCAATCAGACAGCATCATGTGAGCATACTAATAGAATAAGATTTTTAGAATGCAATTTTTGAATATATTATGAGCAAGGGATGAATATAGGACGTATACCAATCATCAGCGGAATTACCTCAGACATTAGGGCAGAGGAAGCAGTCCCACGTCCATTAGGGTCAACGGAAAGTAAAGTCTCAATTAAGTTTACAGCCGAAACCGGAAAGTTTTTACACTGCTCTCTTAGAGTGCATTCATATTGAGTCTGAGGTCTAAACATTGTTGCAAGAGGAAGCTTGCACTTTTTCCAAAATTCATCGGGTGGAGAGCCACAAAGTTTAAATATTTTGTGTAATTGTTCAACCTGTAAAATAGGAAAAAAATAGGATATGCATCAGATTAGAGCAGCCCCTTAGAGTTAATCAACAAGTGAAGCCAGAGGAAAAATTACTTCAGTTCTCCCCTTAAGAAGAGGCCTCCCCAGAAAAAGTTCTGCACATACACAGCCCACACTCCAAAGATCCACCGATACCCCATAGTTTGTTGATCCCATCAGAAGTTCAGGAGGACGATACCATAGGGTAACCACACAGCTGGTCAGGGGATGCTTGTTGTTAAGGGTATTTGCTAATCCAAAATCTCCTATCTTGAGAACACCCTCATTATTTAGCAATATATTGGATGTTTTGATGTCACGGTGCATAACACCGTAAATGTGGCAGTGTTCAAGTCCACTTAATAATTGCCTCATGTAACATTTAACCTGTTTGACACAAAAAAA
>JANTPZ010098270.1:0-17638 GCA_025593235.1 Vachellia pachyceras
AAAATGTAGTTAGATCAATAGATTTGTCTTAAATCAATTTTCCAGTTTTACCTATATGAAATAAGGTTGTGAAGGAGAGAAGAAAATATAAAAAAAAAAAAGTTGTACTAAAACGTTAATTACAAAGATAAAAATGATAAACTAGTATTAATTACTCTCAAAATGATTTATATTATGAACTAAACAATTCTATAAATGACTTATATTCGAAATCAGGGAGAGCAAATTATACTATTAATATTTACTCCCTCTAATAAATTATGCCACGGATTATGGAAAATCTTAAACTATATTAACTTTACTTTAAAATTCAATAATTTTTTAATTGTATCCCTATTTAATATGCATAATATCTTATAGGACCAAAGTTAACATAATAGTAAATTAAAGATAAAATTGTACATTTATATGAAAAATTTAATAATGTGATTTATAGATCGGACACTAACAGAAAAATGCTTATTTAGACCGCTCCTCCTAGTTCGTATTTAAAGGACGTAGTTTAAAAAATATGACTGATATAAGATTACTAATTTTAAATCATTAAGACTACACAGGGCAATGTAAAAAAAAATACTCTTTTAAATCTCAGCCTAACAGATGAGGTCTAAAAAGAAACCTCTTTCAAATCTGAAATCTAAAATCCAAAAATTCATCTCAAACCAGCCCTCACCCTTTGCCTTCTCTGCCTCTACTCATTCACTTTCACTAAGAGCCCGCAGCCAGACCTTGTTTCGTCTTTACCGCCACCATGCTCAAGGAAGCCCACATCGTCTCTGCTGCTGTGGTGGTAGAGCTCCCCTTGGTTTTTATTGCAGCTCGAGGAACCTAATTTCATTGTCGACGCCTTGGTTTTTGTTGGTCGAGGAACACCTTAGTTTTCCCTGCGCCCATGCCCTTGATTTTTGTCGACACTATCGTAGTGCTCATGCTCTAGATTTGAACCATACCCTGAATCTTCATCTTCATCTTCTATATCATACTCATATCCTTCAGATAGTTATGTGTTTCACTGAAGCTTGCTCTTAGTAGTTTTTACCCTTGTAATTTTCTTCTTCTTGAGCCCACACTAATTGCATCCTGTTTTCACCCAAAAAAATATTTGCATAATGTCTTCTTCTACATAAAGCAATGGATCATTTGAATTTTTCTACTTGCTACTCTTGCCACTTTAAGGATGTGGTTGATCTTCATTCTAGTTAGCTCAAAGCCTTGGTTGGTCCATTATAAAATTCAGCTTGCACTTTTATAGTGCTAGAGTCTTGTGTTTGCGTTCTAAGACTGGCGGGGCTTTATATATCCTTTATAGATGAGTTGTTATTGATGTTACGCTTGTGTTTCTTACCAACCTTTACATATTACTGATCTCTGTCATTTAGAGGTCAAACTTAATTATCAAAATTACACAAATAATGGCACAATCTCAAGGTCGATCTCTAAGGAGCCTAAATGTCTCTAGGTAATTAGTTAGCAAATTAATTCAACAAATTAAGGATGAAACTGATTCTGTTTGCATATTCAGAATAAGCAACATTATCTAACTATTGTTTATGTTGATTTCCTTTTCAATTAAACTGGACTATGCTAAGATAGGAACAAACAAATGAATTAATATCAAGAATACTTCATAGGAGTCTATGAATTTGCCTTCATTACTTATTAATGGACGAGCTCTTAATCATCACCATGGAATTAATAGTCTAAATCAACAAGCATGCATCTAGACATTTCCAAAAATAACATTGATCAATGCTACTCATATATTTCCCCACTATCCACAGATTTGGTACTTAATCAAGTGCAAAATCAGAGAAGAGGTATTTTGAATCAAGAAATTTACTTCCAAACAGTTGCCAAATCGATAACGACATATGCTTAACTATAAAGATGCAAACACATCACATGTACTTCACCATTCAACACAATGTTAAACTCTAATGTGTAAAAGTGAAATTAGTCTAGAGTGGTAAGAACAAGCTCCCTGGTCTAATGAAGCTCCGACCCATCATAGCTCCTAGGGAAGCGAGAAATCTAGCCGGACATGGTGAAGGTAGCAGCAACAATGATGGTGTTCTTGCCTCCACAGTCTGCCATGATATGAGAGGTGGAAGGAGTGAGGTGAAAATGAGATTCTGATGTGAGTGAGTGGGTGCTGAAAGAAGTGGTAGGACGAGCAATCCAGAAAGAGAGTGGAAGAGATCGTAGCAAAGATCTACTGCTAGACTCAAGTCTGGAATATACAGGGAATAGTGGCTCTCCTCGTTGCCGAAGTCGTGTTGCTCAGAACAACAGAGTCTTGTTCAATCCGTGAGTATGATAATCAGCAAGAAGTGAATAGTAATAGAGCAGCTGAGGAACAGAAGGCCTAGAGACAAAGTAGGAGCCGGTGACAAACTGAGATCAGAGATGACGGTGAGGAAATGACGAGAAGCGATCGCCTCTCACAGTAGCAGAGCTTGAATATCCAAACTGCATAGTGTTCTTCCTCAAGCGTGTGCTCTGGACAGATGGAAGGAGTCTACAAGAAATCTCTGCAGCTTAGTGATGGATATATGGGGGAATCCCGTGTTGAAAGAGACAGAGCTGAGGGATGGCGACGCTGAGATTGAGAGACAACCACCTCTCACAGTAGCAAAGCTCGGGTGCCCAGACGTTCTTCCTCTCAACATGCGCTGAGTGGATCTGGATAGATGGAGAGGAAGCTGCTGAAAGATCTTCTGCAAATCGATTAGCTGTCACTAGAAGATAGATTACCCATGGATAAAAGGATGAACTCTCCTGGATAAAAGGGTGATAGAGTGACAGGAGCTGCAGAGATCTTTGCCACCACGTTCATATGTCTTCAGGAGGAGAAAATCCGATGGATAAAGTGATGAATCCCTAGATAAAAGGATGATGCCACTGGATAAAGAGATGAATCTCCTCCACTATTTCTAGTTAGTTTCTAACCAATTCCGTTACATCTGTTCATTTGGTTTTTGGGGGCCCACTATTCAGTTGGTTACACACGTGAGATACTGCAGCTGTACAGACGTTGTACGGACGTCAGACTTCGTTGGCTTCAGCCAAGAAACTTGTTGGCTGAAGCATGTGGCACAGAGAGCATCTGGACTTCTTTGGCTTCAGCCAAGAAACTTGTTGGTTGAAGCATGTGGCACAGAGAGCATATGGACTTCGTTGGCTTTAGCCAAGAAACTTGTTGGCTGAAGCATGTGGCACAGAGAAGCTTTGATCCCTCAGCATTAACTCCCTAATGTTCAATGTCCTACATATTAACACAAACATGATATAATCTTGTGCATTTGAAATAATGACTCAAGAATTGATCAAATATCTCAAACTTAGCATTAATTCTTTTAATCTCTTATTAACACAAATATCCTCTGATTGACTCATTTAAGCTCAAATAACATAGCAAGAGGTCAATATTACGTGAAATTTCTTCATGCAAAATATGGACTTATTAATTACACAAAGCAGATAGAGGTGCACATAATTACTGGTTAAAAGGGCATTGTAGATACTAGATAGTCGTTCTTATCACATCTTGAATCTCATATATTACGAGGTTAGAGTTTCCTTTCATCTTTAAGCTACTTCTCTGTATTTTATGAACAATGGTCTGATTTTCCCAATTCTTTTTCATATTTGTATTTCATGTTGTGAAGCTGCTTCAATATTTTCTTCGATATATGTTTCACATATATGTAGTTTAATATCTATGTTTTTGATAACTGTATATAAAATTTAAACAAGTAACTACATATTGATTAAGACCTAAAAGAATAAAAGGAAAGGAAATAAAGGGTAAAATAGTCAATTTAGAAAATGTAGAAATTAAAGGACCAAATTATCATTTTTGAAATTCAATGGCATTTTGGTAAATTGAGTAAAGTCAAAAGGGTATTTTGGTCAAAATTTCACTAAAATAACAGAAAATTTCACAGAACACCAAAAGATAGAGAAAAAAATCACTGATCATTAAATGAGGCTCGGTTTAGGTCGTAATGACAAAAATAACCTTTACAGAAATTTTAAAGGTTATTTAATATTTGGATATTTAATAAATAAATAATTAAATTAGTTATTTTAAATATCCATAGGCATCATATATCTAATTTTAGATTGGGGAAAATATCTTGAAAATTGTGGTAATTGATAAAATTATTTTCAAGAGATAGTTCGTAACAATTTCTCGAGTTGGGAAGAAAAAGTCTCAAAAAAATGCCGAATTAATATTTTATTCAAAAATTAATTAAAAACATTTTAGAAAGTCATTTGAGAAAAGAAAAATCATAGAAGTATCATATAAATTTTGGGGGGTTGTTAATGACCCTAAATCGATCAAGTGATCAGGGAATTCTTAAAAAGTATTTCCAATCCAATAATATAGTTTTCTGCTGAGCTAAAGTAACCTTATCTATATAAAGTGACTTTACTGCATAAAGTAAATTGTCAGGTCCATATTAAGCCACGTGTAGTCTTCTTATTCCAAGACACAAAATCAAAATAGATATTATGACCATGTTGTAGAATATATCAAAGTAAATTTACCTTATCAGTTCAAGTGGGTCCCACAATTACTCCAACAAATGGGCAGATTTTTAAAAGTGTCTAAGAGCTTCTTGAAGACTCCATTTGCAGCTACAAGGTTGGCCAACAAGGAGAAGAGAAGAGGAGAGTGGTGTGAGAGCAAGATCAAGCAAAAAAGAGATCAAAATCCATCCAAAAATTAAAGTTGTGATTGAAGCATGAAATAATCTCTATTTCATGATTTCTACAACTCCTCTTCCATTTAGTTGGTTTATTTTGGCTTGAAATGTTGTGTATGTGTTGTTGGAACTATATGATTTTTAGAGAGAAAGTGAGAAAGAGAGGGGTTTAGATGAAATAGTTGTTAGAAAAAGATCTTTATGCATGATTCGAAACCTATTGGTGGTTGGTTGGTCTTGGTTTGGTGTTTATATGAATTTTTGGATTTCAAACCCTAAGGGGGAGGTGCTTCGGAAATTGAGGCTGCTCATGGATGAATGATTTTGTGATAAATAATGGTTAGGAAATAGTTTAAAAGTATGATTATGTAAGTGTATATAAAGAAAAATTGAAAATTTCATTTTTGGCGATTTCTCCTGCATTTTGGCCAGACTAGTTTCAATTGGAAGGAGTGTGCTTTTGATTATTTTGATGCTTTTAATAAATTTAGAATGAAAAAATATGTAGGTATAAGTGAGAATCAATTTTGGTAAAGTTAAAAGTTTTAGGGCCTTTAAAGTTGAAAAGAGGCTTTAGTGAGGTTCTAAGTGTTTTAATGCATGGTATTGATTTTTTTTAATGTCAAACGCATTATGATTTGTGTAGGAATGTAAATTGCAAAGGAATGTTTCCAAAGAACAAGAACAAAACCAACAAAGTTAAGAGAAAAGCTAATCAAATGTTAACTATAATCCTTATAGTTTCATCAAATGAATTCATCAAATGAATTCATCAAATATAGTTTCCAAAGAACAAGAACAAAACCAACAAAGGAATTCATCAAATGTTAACTATAATCCTTATAGTTTCTACAATTGTGATGCAAATTTTGAGTTGAAAGGTCATTTGATAAGTGTCTTACCTAAATTTTTTGGCAATGCAGGAGATGATCCTTATAGGCATCTTCAAAATCTTCACATGGTGTGTTCTTCCATGAAGCCTCCTGAAGCCCGATTGGAAGACATTTTAAGCAGAGCATTTTTGTTTTCTATGGATGGTAAGGTAAATGAGTGGCTCCATATGCTTCCACAACACTTTTCCACTCTGACTTGGGAGCAATTGAATAAAGCCTTTCTAGAGAAGTACTTTCCAGCTTCAAGGATTGCCCAAATGAGAAAGAAGATTTATAGCATCCAACAAGCTGTAGGAGAAAGCTTATATGAGTATTGGAGTTGATTTCGATCCCTACTAGCACGCTACCCTCATCATCAAATTGCTCAATCTCATTTGGTGCAATACTTTTATGATGGACTGCTATATCATATAAAGGCCACTATTGATGATGCTGCCGGTGGTTCTTTGATTGACTTAACTTCTCAAGGAGCACAAGATTTACTTGAAAAGATGGCTGCAAACAACCAACAATTTGGGGTAAGGGAAGTAGCACAATCTCATGGAGTTGGAGCTTGGTCAGCTGATGAAATCTTGAATAAATTGGCCATTCTAAGTGATCAAGTAGGGAGTATGCAGAAAACTATGGAAGCTCAACAAGTTCACAATGTTAATGCCACTAGCTCCATCTCTATGTCTCAAGCCCTTGTACCTTCCTCATGCGATATTTGTGCTAGTCCTATGCAATCTACACTCACTTGCCCTTCTCAATGTGAGTTTGCTAATGTGGCATCCATAAATTTCCAAAGGCCTATCCAATTCCATCAAAGAGAGCAATACCCCAATACATACAATAAGGGATATCAAGTTAGTTAAGGCAAGGATAATATGTACAGAGGTACTTGAATCTCTCAAGGGCAGTTTGGAAATGTCCCTATGAACTCCAATTGTTTCCCTTCAACATCTAGGAAGGTGCCTATTCAAGAAACAAATAGGGATGAAGCTTTAATGAAGATGATGAGTAAATTTTATAACAAGATTGAGCAAATAGAGGTGAAGCACAACAATCTCACTACCTTTATTTCTCAGTTAACTAACTCAAGGAGTGAAGAAGATGCTAAGAAAGGGAGTTTACCATCTAATCTGGTGACGAATCCTAAGGCACAATGTGGGAAAAAAGTTGGGTTTAAAGACAAGAAAGATGAAGACATAGAAGTTGATCATGATGAAGATATGCAAGAAAGAGCCTCAACTTCTATTGTTGTACCTTCATTTGAGACCAAGAAAGAGAAGACCCCCTTTTAAAGGAAAAGCCATCCACACCAGCTGGTATTCAAGCGGATAATGTAGCTAAAAGTGAAGTCCAAATGCATTTTTATGGAGCCTTAAGCAATAAAGGTAAAGAGGTAAATCTTGAAGACCTTCCCTTCTCTCATTCTTCAAGGCATGAAAATAGCAAGCGAGAAGCATGATAATGACTTGTATGAATTGTTTAACAAGATTGAAGTCAATATGGCTTTACTTGAATTGGTCAAACAACCAAAGTATGCCAAAATTCTAAGGGATATATGTAATTATAAGAATAGATTCAAACTAAATGAGATAGTCCAATTGGCTTCCAATGTAAGTGCCTTATTCAAACCCCAACTACTAGTCAAGTGTCAAGATCCAAGTAGTTTCAATATTCCATGCACTATTGGTAAACATACTATTCATAAGGCATTACTTGACCTAGGGACAACAATAAATGTGATGTCAAAATCCGTCTGAGTCCTTAGGTACCACTATCCTCAAGCCCATTAGTGTTATTTTGCAATTAGATTATCAAACTGTTAGATATCCACATGGGGTGCTTGAGGATGTATTAGTGAATGTTAAATATTTGATCATCCGTGCATACTTTTATGTGTTAGACATGTCTAAGGATACTTTGAGTGAAGGTGGATTGATTTTGGGTAGATCTTTTATAAGGACTACAAGAACTGATATTAAAATGCATGATGGTTCTATTACTATGTCTGTTATTGATAATTTTGTGCATTTCAACATGTATGAAACAATGAAACAACCACATGAAAATTAATTACTCTTTGCTTGATGTTCATTTTATTGATGAGATGCATGATAATACTTGTGTTGAGCATGACTTGGTTTCTCATAAGCAATCGAGTTATGTTGATGTACAAATTATTACTTTTACCCCTTCTCACCCCTATTCTTCCATTCCCTTCTCACATGGCGGTGATGTGAAGTGTTCTAATGCTAGTTAATTGGATTACACTCTTTCCACTCCTTGTGTTGCTTTGCCTAATGATTCTATGCTTATATAGTTTTCCAATAACCCTAGTACGTTTGAGAAATGTGTTGTTTGTGACAATAGTGCAGGGTATAGTGGAGCTGTTAAGACTCATGTAAAGAGACCTTTAAATATTTTCAAGCTCTGAGACATGTTTCTAAACTAGTGAAGGTGGTATGCCAACTCCATACTAATCCACCTAGCCAAGATAAGCTTTTAAGTTCTAAGAATGGCTTCGGAAGATCTTCACTACTACCACTTCATGCTTTGTCTATTGATCTAAATAAACTCACTTATGAGGAGCTTCAAGCACAAAAGAGCACCTTTGAAGTTGGTGACTATGTCATGGCTTATGTGCCTCACCACTCTACACCTCATGAGGAATTTTAGGAGACATGGATTGGACCTCTAAAGATAGTAGAGAAGTGTAATAAGAGGGCTTACAAATTGAAGGATGGTTATGGTGGGCATTTTCACACTTGAGCCAATCACCTCCGCCTCTACCATGAGAGTTACAAGCCTCCATAATAAGGTTGCACCCTTCCTTTCTCTTGTTTTTGTGAATTTGGGTTGTTTGCTACATGATTAGATGATAAAGAACAAGTGTGGGGGAGGGTATCTCTAGTAGAAAAAAGGTAGCTATGTTTAAACCTAGTGTGTATTGTTTTTGTTTGTATTGTGTGTTTTAGGATGTAGTTGTAACTCTTTTTCACATTGATATATTATTATTGTTTCAAGCTTCATTATTTATCATGAGTTTGAGTTTATATTGAGGACAATGTAAGAGATAAGTGTGGGAGAGTGAGTTATTGTTGTGTCAAAGAACTCTTTTTAGTTAGTTTGGGAAAAATTGAATTTTTTTTTGACTAATTTGGTTAGTAAATGCACATTTTGAGCCTTAAGAACTATGTTTTTGTGACGAATTGACATATGTTTAGTATCTCAATTACAATTTGGTTAATTGTGACTTAGAGCTTGTTGAAAAGAAGTGTTGATATCATATGCATTAAGTTCAAAGATTGATGCTTTGATTATGATTGATGAATGCAATTAGGAAACACAAACCCTTGATGGAAGGATTTTGGGCCTATTTGTTCATTTCATATGTGTGATATATCCATCCACTCCATTACCCTCTAGAACTTGTCTTAATTCTTGCTTGAGATTGCTCTTATATTGGCATGATGGATATGATTTAGGCATTCACTTCATTAGCTAGATAAACCAAAAGGCCAACCCTAACATGATTTTCCATTGTTTAACCCTTTTGAGCCCATCATTTTCATTTTATAAACCACGGTTTCATTACATTCTAAGCTCAAGTACATTATATTACTTCTCAAGACAATACTTGATTACATCATGTATATTTGCATACATTCTCAAATTTGTTTATGCAACGCTATACAAAAAAGAAAAAGAAAAAAGGAAAGAAAAAGGAAAAAGAAAAGTAAACAAAAGAAACAAAAAAAAAAGAGAGAAAAGAATCGAAGAAGACAAATAAAAAATGATGATTGAGAAAACAAAAAAAAATAGTGAAATGTCCATATGCATTAGATTCCATTACTTAGTAATGTGTTCAAGTGTTGATGATGCTATCGTATAATTGTTCCATCATTTTTACATGTACTTGATCCTATGTTTTCACTTGTCTCTATCCATCCATTTGTTTACCCACCATCTCATTCCAATATTACAACCTAATAAAAGACCTATTGATCTATTTGTGCCATTGCTACTAGCGGTGGAGAGTTTAGAACTATTAAAAGTATATGGTAGGTTTTGGTTGGATGGATGGTTGAGTGAAAAATACCCCATTGAGAGAATTGAGTGCAAACACTTAACCTTGTGAGGTTTCTTATTTGCATTCATTTTTGTTAATCTTTGTATCATTGCTTGGTTCTTTTAGCATGTAGTATGAGCATGAATTAGGGATAAGTGATAAGTCATGATTAACAATTGTGGTTCTTAATGCTCGCATTTGCTTGTTCATTTTATTTTTAGCTTTTGACATGATATAGTTTGCCCATGAATGCAAAAGGCTAAGTGTGGGGGGTTGATAAGCCTCAATATTTTCATATATTTTATTATCCAAACTTAGTTTATTATTACTCATGATTGGCTTAATTGGGTTTAATTAGACAATTAATATGTAAAAGGGACAATTATGTCATTTTTGGGAGTTTTGGATTGTTTTTATTCTTAGATGATATGGCACCATGAACTTGTTACTTAAATATTGGATTTCATGATGTTTTTGTATACTTTAGAAATGACAATTGAGGATCAGAATTAATTACAATTAATATCATGTTTTTGTATATGGAATGTTATTGATTTTTACGGATGAGGCCATAAGAGGAGCAACGGTGATTATATTTCTTTATCATTCCATTCATTCTCTCCAACCTCACTCACCATTCTCCACCTCACTATCTTCCGTCCTTTCTTCATTTCCCCCCCTTTTTTCTTTTACTTTTCCAATCTTCATCTCCTAATCACAATATCCACTCTTTTGTCTTTCCCCCTGATAAACCTCAATATTTGATATATGTTATTACCTAAACTTAGTCTATTATTGGGTTTAATTAAATAATTATTATGTAAAAGGGCAATTATATCAATTTTAGGAGTTTTGAATTATTTTGATTCTTAGATGAATTGGCACTAGGGACTTGTTGATTATCTATTGGAGTTCTATTAGTTTTTCTTTTTGTGTAGATTAAAAAGATAAGAAAAGAAAGAGGAGGCACATTCATCATCCACCTATTCATCTCATTGGGCCAAATGATCCAGCCCACATACCACAAATCCATCCCTTCCAATACCTCTAGCTGCCACTTGATATTTTTGCTGAGTCCTCATTCATTCCAGGGCAATTTTGGACCATTTTAATGATAGCCTCATGATTCATTTCTTTTGGGCTTGATTGACGTTAGCCACACGAACATGAGAAGGGAATTAATCAATCAATTCCGAGCATAGGCCACAACTCCTGAATCCACATACCGCCACTTCATTGATTCCATTACAGCGGCCACCAACACGAGAAAAGGGGGAGAAAAACACGCCGCCACTATCATTTATTCTCCAATTTATATCCATTTGGGGGGACACAGCCACTCCCTCCACCATCCTTCACACAGCCGCCACCTGGGAGCAATCATCCATTTTTCAATCCATCCCAAAACTCGCCTCCTCCATTCACTCACTTTTGATACCTCCATTCATTCAACACAACCGCCACCTACACACACATATAATCATCCAATCAATTCACCCACCTCTAGGATGACGACCTCCCTCCATTTCTCATTCCATCCTTGACGCCAACACCTATTCCATTTCCCCATTCATTAAACCATTCATTTACGCCTTTAGCTCCCCCTCCTTCATTTCCATTTTTCCAGTTTAACATTTCCAGATCTAGTTCCCATGGCTCTTAGAGGACCTGAGACTTGGTATAGTCGTTCTCCTGCAATGGGTGATCACTCCAGTCCTTGATGATTTGATAAAGCTTTTCAAAGTTCTTGAGCTAAGAGGGAGGTTTGGTTATTCCTAATTTTAGTATCCACTCTTTATATATTTTGATTATAGTTGCTAGGTGTCTAGGACTGTGATTTATATATATATATTTGAGGATTATTACTGGTATGTGTAATCTGGATATTAATACTTGCATTGGATTTGCACTTAACGAATTGTTAATTATCTTGTGGACCTATTTTTCACTAAGTTGATAATTCGTGTTCTTGAAACTCTCAATTTAGTTGAAAGTGAGAGGACCTTTGTGAATCTATTGTGAGCTAGCCTCTTAAGACACCTCTAGTGAACTAAAGTAACCTAGGTGGCTAGGTAAATTTTACTAGTGGTGTTGATTAGGGGAAGGTTTCTTCACTAGTCCTTGGCTAGTTAGGTGTAATTGAACTTAATTAATTGGAATTAGGAAGATTGGCTAAGTCATTCATCAAAGAGATTCACTTCATCCATTATCCATTCCATTATAAAAATAAAAAGAAAAAAAAATAGGGATAGTAGCCATTTAGTCTAATTAGATAGATAATGCATGTTTCGCATACTTTTCGGTTAATTTGTTATTTATTCTAGATTACTTAGTAATTCAATATAAGCTCCGCGTAGAGATCGACCTAGGTTAGTGCCATTATATTACATTTAACTTAGTTTCATTTGATAGTCTCACGACAAGGCTTTATCACCCCCATGTCTCCATTCTCCATCCATCCCACTCACATCATTTTCATTTCTCTCACCTACACCACACAAGTACCCACGCCACCTCACCCCTCTTTTCTCTCCATCAATGCATTCCTCTCTAACCGTCACCTCTTCCTCTCTCTCCAAAAAAACATTCATTCCATCACATAAAAGCACGCCCTCTCTCTTGGATTCTCCTGCGCCATTCACACACCTCCAGACCTAAATTCAAAAAGACGCTGCCACCTCCTGATTCCTTGCCTCATCCATTTATTCCTTACTTCACCCATTCATTCATACCTCCATATTCATCACAGCGCCGCATGGAGGGAGCAATTTTTTTATTCATCATCACACCCTAATTCATCTCTCCCACGCTGCCATTATCTTCATCTGCCGCGTCCATGATGGCTATGGAAATTCAATTGTCTAGTGGAGTTAATTTTCCAACCATGAGCAGCTAGATTCGTTGTACGACGGTGATCATGAAGCTAACCGGAGTCCTTGAGCAACTAGGGGAGTTCTTTGAATTTTAATTTCACTTTCTAATCTCTATATATGTAGATTGTAGTTCTAGGTTGCTAGAGGTTATGGTTTATATGTATGGAAGAGGATTATGATTGGTTGATATAATCTAGATTGTGATACTTGTGTTGGATTGGTACTTTGGATTGTGATTGGACTATAGCACTCTTGCTATTCAATTGCTTTCCTTTATTTTCTTGAAATCAATTGATTTGCTAGGTTTCTAAGAATTAATTGGAGGGAAAGATGCTTGTTTATAAATCTAGCATGCGCTAAGCACTAAGATATTCCTAATTAATTAATTGAGTCTAGGTTTAGATTATATTAAAAAGTTAGGAATATTGATTAGCAAGGTTTCTTACTAGTCCTTGTGCTTAGTTAAAATAAAAACTTAATATGAAAATTGGACAAGGAATGTTAGTGGATTTAATCACCTAGGACATTCATTTTATAGAATTTAAATACATTCATTTTGTTTAATTAGATAATGAAAAGCACACTTGATACTTCTTGGTTAATTTGTTATTTACACTAGATTACTTAGGAATTAAAATATAGGCTCCACATAGAAATCGACCTAGACTAGTCCTACTATATTGCATTTAGCTTGGTTTTTATTTGATTGCCCCACGACATGGCTTATCACTTTTCTAATTGAGGCGAAGCGAGGTGAGAATGTGGCAGAATTGTGTTAGCTGATGCTCAAGAACTTGGATCTTGGAGGCTGTAATGGTGGTGGAACAATATTAACTAGCTTCTTGGATACAAGGTCAAATGCATCTCGAATGCTATTCATGGTTGAAACTGAGAAGATATTGCAGAAAGTCTCTGGTGATGCAGAATCGAAGTATTGAGTAGAGCTTGGAATGGGTCGTTATTTCCAAGCCATGTTAAATGGGTTCGAGGACAATGTGTTAGTCTTCTCTTAGTGTGCCTTGAACAACATCAAAGGATGTCACTGACATGATTGCTTAGTTGGAGTCTCGTGCGATCACAAAGTTGCAAATGTAAACCATGTTTGGTTTGGTGAAGTTTCTGTTCCAGGTATTCATTGAGGATTAGCTAGGATAAGAGTATTATACAGAAATCTTTATATTGTTGTGTGAATAAAAATTGTATGATTTAACTCACTTCACTTCTTGTAATTTCCGTTGATGCGAGAGATTTTAATATGACTGTAATAATTTGGCCTTAGATTTTGTAACTCCAACAAATGATGTAGTGATTTAAAACTCAACAATTAACAATGTCTAGCATACAAGTAACAACAGTACACACACTCATGGTTACTTCTTCCACATATTTGGGAAGAAAAACCACACTGATCTTGAGAAGTTCAAACCCTAAAGCCTATATTTATTCTTCTTCCCCAAATCTCTTTATTCTTTAAAGATGTACAATAATAGAAAAACAGAAACCAGAGTTGTTTATTTCCGTTTTCTCTTTTTCACCATCTCATCCATATGGGGCTGGCTATATATGATCCTGCTGCTCAATCCTCAAGTCTTGGAAGAAACGTGATATGTTGTCTTCTTCAACAATTCTTGGATTTGGCACCTTCGTTACTGAGAATTTTAAAAGATGCCAATATAGTGGAATTTGTGCAAATGTGTACACCAAAACTACTGGTAATAAAATGACCCCATAAGATATAATAGGCTTATACTTCTCTTTAGGTTCGAAGTCATGGGATAGAGCAGCATAGAAAGAAACCAACATTGAGATAAGTGAGGCAAGAAACGAAATTATGCCCAAACAAAGCTTCAATGGCAAGCTTCGACGAAAGCCTTTGGATTGTTCCTTTCTTGAGAGATAAATTGCCAGAAAAGTGGCCAATGAAGTCATAGAGAAAAGAAAGGAGATTAAGACGGAGATAGAAAATGTGTGACCAAATCTATCAATTTCTTGGAAGCATGCAGAAAAAGCAGAACCAGTAACAAAGGTGGAAGCAACAATGTAAGATCCACACGTGTCCTTCACTGAGTCGTTACTTTCATTGATGAGCTTCAAGTGCTCATTGGTGAAGATTTCTCCAGGAGTCTCACCCTTTTTATTGGGTTGGGAAATGAAGTAAGGTGGCATATTTTCTTTCACATACTGTTTCAACATAAAATAATTAATGGATTTCATCGGTAGTGCATAAAATCCACTTAAAATATGTAAGGTGGCAAAACCTAGATGATGATATATGAACCAATTTGGATATATATGGTCATTAAAAATTAAGTCAGAGATTTAACATTATAGATTAATACGAAAGATATTCTAAACTTTATTGTTTGAATAAAATATCCTAAAACAAAGAATCCAAGTATGATAATCATATCTAGAATAACCCTAATTTTATTGGATTCGGATGCTTTTAGAATCCTTCTCTCTCATTTTTCTTTCAGAATCCAATCTCCATCATTAGATTAAAAAAGTTAGAAGGTTCAAAATTTAAACTTCAAATTATTTGGATAGTTCAAAATTTTAGTATGTAGAAATTTTAAGAAAATGAATTGTAAAATATTATGATAATAGTGTTATAAAATATTAGATCTAAACCATCAATTTTTCGATATGGGGGTGGAGGTTGGATTCAAAGAGAATTTGGTAGCTTAACAGACATGATTAGGTTCAATAAATTAGATAACAATTTTTATGAACATTTTGAATAAGATTATTGTAAAAAAAATATTGCCCAAATTAAAGCAAAATATAAACTTCATCAGTGTTATCTCTAAAGATTAAGCATAAGTATTATTCTACTGAATGTAATCATGTTTGAGATATTCTTAAGCACTAAATGTGTGGGCAATAAGATAAAACTTTTGCTTCTTGTAATACATGCATGCATGAATTAATTAAATGGGCGAAGAGCTAGAATTTTAGGTAATGATAAATAACTAAATATTATTTAATTAAATACCTCAAACCACATGACTTCCCATTGCATTTGCATAACAGATCCACGTATTCCTCTTGCTGTATATTTTGATTGCTTCGCTGCCAAGTGCAATGCATTATTTCCATCAACATCCAACTTTTCTCTCAGTACAAGCCAATGTTTTCGTTTCTTTACTTCCTCCAATACATGGCTCTGCCTTTCTTCTATGGCCACATGAACTATATTCTTCTTCTCTAACAATAATTGGTCATGGATAGACACTGGAATATCATCTAGGATTTTCTTCACCTGCTTAACAAGACCATTTTTAGCTGCTATTAACAGTGCCGTTGATCTTTTGATTCTGCCTGCAAGGTAACAATAACTGATCAGAGGTTATGTTACTAGTTATAAATATCTACAAAGAAAAAGAAATACTCTGACACACACACACACACACACACACAATGGTGTTACCTTCCTGTATAATCGTATCCATGAGCGGATAAAACTTCATATTCACAATATTCTTCATATCCTTCGCTTTCTCATTCTCCCGATACCAAGGATCTTGTCTTACGAGTTCGTCCATGATACGGGACACATGATTCTCTTTTAGTTTCCCAAGGTAGCCTTATCAATTATATTTGTAGCCACCAAAAACATCAAAGGCATAAAGAACTGATCTAAAACTCATAAAAGTAAGAAAAGAAAATGCCAAAAGAGGGGGAAAAGAGAGACTAAACATGTTAACTTCAATTTCCATTCATTACATGAAAATATTCCATATCCAATTGTTTTGAAAAAGCATATAAGCCAGAGATGGTCGCAGATCTAGCCATGAAGTTGTTATGATATTAGTCCCCACATCGAGGAGTCTCAAATGAAAAGGTGTGGTTTATTATAAGTTCAATGGCCTTTTCCTTTTAACAGTCTAGTCTTGTGGAATTAAGCTCTTTTCCTGTATACTTCTGTTTATACTTCATAACATATAACATTATTGTAGGCTCTAAAACTTTAATGGACGAAACTAGATTCTTATATTATTGCTAAGGAGAGTGGGGACCATGCGGCAAGACCCCTTAGCCGCCGGATCATCCATTGGCCAAAGAAATATGCATTATTTTGTGTGTCAATTTCACGTCAAAATGTATTAACATATATGAAATAATAATTAATTAGAAAAGTCTCACTTGAAAAATTTTATTGGTGAAAAGTATCTTACAAATTTTTGTACACAAAAAGAAATAATAGCTATAAATTTTATACACAAATTACCATTACTTTAATTTATTTCATTATCATTGATAAAATTTTCCAACTGAGGACGTTTTCACAAATTCCCCTTATACTTACAGTGGTAAAGCAATTTGTGGCACCATCTGAGAAGAATACCATTGTTAAAAGCAGAAGGAATCATGACAAGCTCGTTAAGAGGTAAATGTCCGTCTGCATTGAAAGAGCTCCCAATCTTTTGGTCTTTATAAAGCTCAATTATTCGCAATGACAAATCTAGCAAACATGATCAAATTCCACGTACAAACGTTAGTGAGATCTATTGCAAGGTTTTTCAAACTATAAAAAGGTTATTGCATATGATATGAGGTTTACGAGGTTTTGTATAATTTAGCCTTAGTTTATAATAAATACAGTTTTACATCATGCATGTGTTTTTAATTTTAAACCGCAGCATAACTAAGGGTACTGACCAAAGTGTTTTCTCCGAATGGTGCAGTGAAGTATAGTATCTCCATTTGTTCTTTTCCAGACTGAGGAGGACAGCAAGGGTTCCTTCTCCTTGCAGATTGAATGAAGAAAAAGGAGCGCCGGCTGGTGACCAAGAAGAGCGGCCAAGAAGAGTGGTGTCTCTCCCTCATTGTTACGCTCGCAAACCAATGACTCGTCGACACGTGTTATGCGCCGACAAATCACGAGAGAGCCACGTGTAGCTGCACAGTGCAAAGGAGTGTCCCCTCTGCTATTCTTAGCTCTAAGAGTCTCCAAGGCCTTATCATCATCATCATCATCATCATTATCAGTCTCCACTATTTCATCAACAAGCTTCTCAACTATAAATTCTGGTGCTTCATTAGTGATAGCCCAGTGCAACACAGTGTCCGACAAGAACTCATCGTACTGCTGCGAATCGG
>JANTPZ010098274.1:0-31849 GCA_025593235.1 Vachellia pachyceras
GGCAGACTTGGATTTTGAATGAAAGATTGCATGTTCATGCACTTTGAGAGGATTCTCTCTAGGGTTCTTTTCAGAACTAACAGACTTATCAAGGCTTGATCAACCTTGTGGCGTCTTCCAACACTTAGGGTCCTTGTTCTTCCGTGTTCAAGGGTTCAAGTGGATCGTTGACCTCTGTTTAGCTTTCTTGGGGTGCGTATATTTTAGATTGGCTGTGGGTTCTTGGGATCTTTCCCTATTGGGTTCGCACCAGATGAACAATCATCTCATAAGCTTCCATGTGTTCCAGATCTCTTTGGATCTCTGGAACCATGGTGGCTAGCATAAGGCATCCTACATCCACAGAGTCATCCTTATGCTTCGTGTAAGCACCTCTATGAGCTCTGGGAGCATTGGCTGCAGGCTCATCAGGAATGGGCCGATCAAGGACATAAGCCTTTCTTTCGTGCTTGAGAATGATTCTCAAGTTCCTGAACCAGTCAAGAAAGTTTGTCCCATTGAGTTTTTCCTTCTCAAGGACCGATCGTAGTAATAGTGTAACAGTATTAGTAGTCGACATGATTCTACAATTTCAAAATACGTGAAGCATATTAGTAATCTCCCACTGAATTAACAACCCTCAATATAATTAGTGGGCTAAGATTTATATTTCACTTAAACTTAACTCCGCTTTGCAAGACACTAAATTCAAGTTATTTAGGTAGGTACCCATTTACCAATTACATCATATGTAACTCTTAGGTTTTATGGGATTTGATCATCATATGAACCGGCATATTTAACCCCATATAATGCCTTGAGATCCAAAACCGTTTTGATAATCTCAATTAAGTCAAGACAATAATGAATCGTGTGAGTAGCACCATTACTCACGATTGTTTTCAAGGAGAAGCGCCCTTGCGGGTGTCTCTGGGGGCAGCGCCCCCAGAAACAAAATTCTAAATCCAGTTTCTTTATTGTGGAAAACTCTTCTGGATTTAATAGAGCATATAAACCCATAACAATACATCACATGTATTGCATATTCATATCATATACGAATCCGTGATCATATGAACGCATGAACATATTCATGAGAACAAAACTGCACTTGCATATACATCATATGTATACGAACATATATCCCCTTATATGAACATATTCAAAAATGCATACATGGTGTATCATATATAGAATTAAAATGCACATGTTTATGTATCACATACATCACTCTTACATGCTTACAACATACATGCTTCAAGAATTCGAGAACCTATATATCATCTATATATCATATTCTCAGTCATAACGCACATAAGAATTCAAGAAAGCATACATCTCATGCTAATCACACAAACTCAATCTAAACACACAGTTGACATGGCTTTGATACCACTGTTGGGATTAGGGCGTACACGCAGCGGAATTTAAAATTTTCTACTCCCAAATGCGGATCTGTCAAAGGCGTTTAGATTGAGGAGATGAATGCGTACCTTTTACATTTCAAGATTGTCTCTTGCTTTACGTCTGGATCTCTTCAGGTTCCATAACGTCCTGCGTTCTTACTTTCGATCACGAGGAGCCGACGTTCTTCAATCGCCTCCCTCTACCGGTATCCATGCGAGTAGTCTCCAACAATAGCAGCGTGCTAGCGCCTCTTGGTTCCACTCTCTCTAGGGTTTCTTGGCTCAAGGATGGACTTAATTTCAAAAATTGGATTTTTTTTTCTTCTGTCCATGAGCACTTATATTTATAAAGCTCATAGAGTACATCATAATAAAAGATTAATCTTTTATTAATCTTGAAAAATTTGAATTTTAATTTCAGAAGGATATTCTTGATCTAATCTTAAAATTCAAATTTCAAAAGATATTCAAGATCTCATCTTGAATTTGGATTTCAAGGATATTCTAGATCTAATCTTGAAATTCAAATTTCAAAAGATATTCAAGATCTAATATTAAATTTCGAATTTCAAGGATATTCTAGATCTAATCTTGAAATTCAAATTTCAAAAGATATTCAAGATCCAATCTTGAATTTTGAAATTCAATATTCAAAATGTTAAATTCGAATTTTGCAATCTTAACTTGGTTTAAATTGATCTGATCAAATCATATCCATTTAATTAATCCAAATAATAAGCCAACGGATTTAATTTATCCTCATAAATTAAATTGATGTTAGTTGTTTAATTTATCAAATAAAGTAAACTAACACACAAATATTATTCATATAATATTGTGCAATTTCGAATTTCAACATATATACACATGTTTAAAATACGAATAAACCATATAAATAAAGCTTATATTGGGCTGTTCTTGCGTGCGACCCTATAGGCCCATATAAAGTTGGCAGTAGGCTAAACTCAACATTAGCCCACAAGTCGCAAGTGGTATCTAGCAAGACATTACGACTACCCAAATTATACGGGGATCGTTAACATGATGCAACCTTTTACGCAACCACATCACGTCCATTTTGTCACGCGATATTTCAGTCAAGGATGAGGCATGGATGACATCATCCTCCTGTTCCCAACCATTACTTTCTCAATCCCTGAGTAGTCTGATTAAAGAAACGAAAACTCCTTTTCATTACAGTATGACCATATATTTCTCAGACTCACTCATCGAGGGGCCCAGTAATATCTCTCAACTAATGTGAGGGATAAATCCCATCTTGATCACTCATATTCCTCCACATGAAAACCCCTAAGCCCAATCATAGCCTTTATCATCACCCGGTCAAAGATGACTTTTGACTAGGTCAAAGCTTAATGACTTTCATGTAGAAATCCATGATGATCTCAAGTCGAAGGGCATTGTGACGTGATTACATATGAGATAAGCTAATGACTTAGTCCATGTAGCTTTCTCATAGCGAGTCGGTCCAGCACCTTGTACTCTTACAAGTGCCTATGACTTTGACTTGTATCTCCATACCTTATCAAAGTTATGCTGGTCTTGCTTTATCTTTGTTCCCACATAGATAACTGACTAGGGACATTTAGGACAATATTCATAAGTTGCCCATGGATGCAATTATCATAATAAACACGTAAATTTTATGATAATTAAATGGAGAAAATTCATTTAAATAAATAATGTGCGAAGTACAATGATTGGCCCTAGGGCACTATTTCCAACACTTCCTTCTTTCATGCTAATCATAGTATTAGCCATCCTTAAGAAGGGTCTTCCTAAAATCAAGCTGGATTCATTAATGGATTCTTTAGACATATCAAGCACATAAAAGTCAGCAGGAAAAACTAAGTCTTTCACCTGTACAAGAATATCCTCAACTATCCCATTTGGATACCTCATCGATCTATCAGCTAGATTGAGTACCACAGATGTAGGTTTCAATTTCTTGACCCCTAAGGCTTGATAAATGGACTTTGGCATCACATTAATAGCAGCCTCTAGATCTAACAACGCTCCCCCTATGGTTGTCTTTCCTATAGTGCAAGGGATGGTGAAGGATCCTGGGTCTTGACATTTCACAAGAAGTTACGGTTTAAACAAGGCTGAAACATTTGAGCTTACTTGAACTCTTTCATTAGGTGTAAATTTCCTTTTATTGGTGCACAAGTCCTTGAGATATTTAGCATATTTAGGGACCTTTTTGACTAAGTCAAGCAATGGTATATTCACCTCTACTTTGCTAAACAAATCATAAATCTCCTTTTCACTAGTCTTTTCAACTAGGTTTTAGTTCATCAAGTATGAGTTTGGAAAAGGGAGTTCATGAATGTTTACCTCCTTACCTTTTGACTAGGTAGAACTATGCTTGCTTCTTTCTTTGTTTTTACTCGTTGCCCCTTGCTCCAGATTTCTTCTTTCTTCTTCTCTTTGTTGTGGTGAGGCACTCTCTTTTCAACAATAACTCTTCTTTTGTGCTCTCATTCCTCTTCTCCTTTTTAGCAGCTATGGAATCTCTTCGAATTCACTATCCTCCTCTCTTTTCTCATATTCTTATTCATCATCAAATCTCACTTGCCTCCCGCTTCTCAAATTTATTGCATTCAGTCCCTTGGGGTTGATGACGGTATTTAATAGTATGGAGCCTCCATTCCTTACTTGTTGTTCACTCATGTTGTTAGAAAGTTGAGTGACGAAGGAATTCAAGATCTCAGCTTTTGTTTCCCACTGCTCCATCCTCTATTCTAAAGAAGCGTATCTTGCATCATTTTTTAAAGAATCTTTCTAAATAAGTGAGGTAAGCGAATTGAATTGATTTGAGGTGAAAGCCTTCTCTTCCTTGAGTAGCACCTCATATTTTGCAGCAACTAATTTGTATCTTCCTTTGGTGGCACACTCAAGGCTTGTGTATTTTGAATGTTGGAGTTAGAAGGTCCAGCTCCTACACTCCTTTGGAATCTCTGGGCATTGGTCTCTTCACCCCTCCAACTGAACTTTAGATTTGATTTCCATCCCTCATTGTATGTGTTGGAATAGGGATCCCATTTCTGATTGGTCTCCCTTGATACATTGCAGAAACTTCTTCGAATCGGCTTGGGCACACACTTGAAATATGCATTACTAACCCACAAGTTTCACAACTTGGAGTAGCTAAATCCATGGATGGCTGTGGCTTATTGACATTCAGGTTCTTCAACTTAGCAGTAATAAGAGACAATTGGGATGTGACTTTACTTTCTAAAGAATCTACCTTTGATTCTAGGGTGTCCATTCTCTTATTATGATCACTTGCATATCCAACTTCATGGACAGCCCTAGTGTCTCTCACACTATATTGTTAATGGTTCAAAGCCATCTTTTTGATAAGCTCCCAAGCTTATTCGATGGTTAAATCAATTAATGAACCTCCAGCAGCTACGTCCAACATCCCTATTTCTTGGCTTTTCAACCCATCATAGAAATATTGAACCAACTGCTTATCCGGTATTTGATGGTGAGGGCATCTCGAAAGAAGGTCCTGAAATCTATTCCAATAATCGTATAACGATTCATCATACTCTTGTCTTGCTGAATAAATTTCCTTCCTCATTGATGAAGTTCTTAATCATGGAAAATACTTCTCCAAAAAAGCTTTTCTCAGATTAACCCAACTTTGATAGGCATTAGCTACATGCCTCGGAAGACTCATGAACCATTCTCTTGCCTTTCCTTCGGGCGATAAGTGAAACACCTTCCATAGCACTTGGTCAAGTGAGGCTCCAACTGGTTTCATAATCTAGCAAATCATTGACAATGACTGCAAATGGATGTATGGATCCTCTCCTGGCAAGCCATGAAATTTAGGAAGAGAATTAATTAATAAGCCTTTAATCTCAAAATTCACATCATAATTTGGACAAGCAGCAGTAAATGGATCATAATTAACATCAGAGGTTGTAGCTTCTCTTATGGTTCTTCATCTATTATTTCCGTTATTTCCCCCATTCTTTCCTCTTCGCCATTTCTTCTATTACCATTCCCTTGTTTATTTTATTTACATTCCTATTTTGAGGTTTTGGTACATTTTCAGCCATGATTTCTCCTAAAGTTTCTCCTAATTTGTCAACTTATCCTAAGCTAGATTCTCCTACTTCTAAACCTAAGTCTCTAACTACTTTGCCTTTCTGTTTTCTTTTGTTTACCTTACGTCTCTCCCTCAATGTTCTCTCAATTTCGGGATCAAAGGGTTCAAGCTGATTCTTTTTGGGCATACAAGAGAAAAATTTAAGGCAAGAACAAAATGAACACAACTCAAAACAAACCACTCAAAAATGAATGAGAAAGATATGTATGAGTATATGCAGGTGTATGTATGGTTATGATGTATCTATGTGTTGAAATTTAGATGAATGAAGTGAATAAAGTGTGAAAATGGTATGTTCGCTGCGGCTAAAATGTATTTACGTCGAGGCGAAGAGTACCCGAGAGGAATCTCTCTTCCAAAATTGCAACTTTGGCTGCGGCTAAATTCAATTTTGGTCGCAGCAAAGAGTACCCGAGATGAATCCCTTTGTGGAAACTCACGTTCGTCGCGGCTAAACTTGAAGTTGGTTGCAGTGAAATGGCGAATTTTATGTAGAATGCAGCAGAAATAGGTGTATACTACTATGCAATGGTAAGATATAAACAAGCTAATTCTATACTATGAATAAAGATGCAAAACTATCAAACAAAGACACAATCCAACAACTAATGGCACTTAGCTTCCCCGGCAACGGTGCCAAATTCTTGATCCGACTAAGCCACAAAATGTAAAATTAGATCGTTGGTTAGCCTTGAAAATGGATCGAGAATATTAATTTTGATTTCCAAGGATGTATAGTGACAACCCTAAGGTCGTTCTCACCGGAAGCTAGCCACGTACCAATAGTCCTTAGCTTGTGATTATGTTTGTGATGCAAATGCAAATGCAAACTGTTTCTTAATTCAAGATAAGCTATCTACCTAATGCAACTAAAAAATTCAAAACTTGTTTTTGGTATTTTCAGGCGGCAAAGAAAAGTATGGCAGATTTGGATTGAAAAGGGAGTGTTATGGTGGGTTCCTCTTGAAAATGAATTGGGCCATCATAGTTCGCAAAAGAATAGGTAGAGTATCGACTTTCGTACTAAGTTTTCGAAATCACAAACCCTAACAATTTGTATGGGTTCGGAGCGTCATACAATGATCTCCTTCTAAATCCCCACACGACTTGTTAGGTCACGAATAACATGCAATGAACTCCATTCCATGAAATCCTTGAAGCGCTCTTAGTGTGTGTACAGAAATCGCAAAGTGACAAAATCAACTCCATGTATATTGACCCTAAAACCAAGCACAACTAGGATGATAGAAGAGAACAACAAGACTTCATTGAATAAGCAAAATGAACTCCATTTCACTTTGTCAATCACAAAACAACTCAATACACATTAATCCAAGTTTGGCTCAACTGAGACCAAGTATTTACATACAAATCACAAAGTCCAACTCGGATTCTAAGTAATCTATAATGTAAATACAGATTGAAAGTAAATACTCCCCTTTCGGCACTTCAAACTCTGGCTCACTCCATCTTCAAGAGGATGGAGATGCTCAGCTTCTCATAGATGATGGAAACAGGCTCTGAATGGATGAGTGAAGCATGATGAATGGAAGAATGGTGAAGGAAATGGGTGAAGGTAGGGTTTAGAGAGTATGTACATGAGAGAAAAGATGAAAGTCTGTGTGTTTTTGCCTTCCTCCCTCAGCCTCCTTCTCTTCTGTTAAAAAATGACCTAATTTAGCATTAGAAACCGTCATGAGTCGGATCTCTCAAGCCGGGTCGAGTTATTTTCCTTCGGCGAACTTCAGGTTTCATCACGGTGAACCTCACTCAAGAGTTCTTGCCTGACTTCTTGAACTTTGGCCGCGGCGAATGTTGAATTGTGCCGCGGTGAACTTTTCCAGCACTGCTTCTCTTGACCTTTTATAAGGAGTTCCTGAAATGAAATAGCAAATATGGGCAGTATCATTTGCTCATGATGCAATTTAGGCACAATAAATCATTATTCATTGCATAAGAGCCCAAAATCACATTAATCCAAATCAATAACTCCTAATCTACATTTAAGCACTAAAAGGTCATGTATGGGCTAAAATTGACTCTAAGACTCTGAAAATTCAAGAAGAAAACTAATACAAATAAAGCTCAATCAGTCTGGCCAACAAATCTCTGATCAAATCAATATCATCAGCCATGTAAGCATCGTCATTATCAAAAATCTACAAATGTAAAAAATTATTAGACCAATTCAAATTCATCAAACTAAACAATTAACTCATCAGTATTTGTTAGATTACGTATTACCTCTTTTAAATCTCTAGTAAATCCACTCTGAATGATACTATACATGAAACTGATGACATAATACATGTACTCAGTATTGCCTGATTGTTGAGGGCATTAAAGATAAATAACATATTGTTAATATGCATAAAGGGATAAAACAACTTTCAAGGAAAGAACTTAAAGCCAAAGTACTTACTTTTGGATAAGACCATTGTGTGGTTTTATTTCTACCTTCACGATTACCACCCATAATTCGATATGTCTTGAGTGCACTACAATTGAATTGACAATCGTTACATATGAAAACAACAAATTTAAACATCTTTCAAATCAATAATTTACACATGGAAAAACTTACGTATCAAAAATGTATTTTTGTTTGTTCCTTGCCTTTCTGCCAGCCAACTGATCAAACTAATACACAGTATTTACAAGGGGGCAGACAACACAAAGACTCTAATGATGACTACAACAACACATAAATGAAGATGAAGTTAGCAAAACGAGTTAATATTACCAATTCGGCTAAATGTGTTAAAGGGATAACTATAATTCCATACCTTTCTATTATTGGTGCTATGTAACACGCCTTTGGATTAAGTCTGCCCTTATTGTATTCCCAACGTAATGCACTATGTGTTCTAGAGAATTATAACTCCTCGTAGTAGTTTACGAGACCTGGCTCAATGGGAGAATTTTATGAGAACTCCGCAGTTAAGCGTGATCACCCTAGAGCAATCTCAAGATGGGTGACCTACTGGGAAGTATGCAAAGGTCATTATACAAAAGATCAAGGGTGACAAAGTCAAGGGCAAAATGGGAATTATGAAAAATTAGACAGTGTAAGGGCATTTTGGTCATTAAGAGAAAGTGTAAAGGCATTTCGGTCATTTGACAAAGTCAAGGTCAAAGTCAAAAAGTCAACTGTTGACCAAAATATCCTAAAAATTCACAAAGGCCCAAAAGATAGAGCAGAACTCACTGAGACCTGAAAATCCCTGAAATATAATTTATTTCAAAAATTAATTTTAGATAATTTAGATGGCATTTTGGGAAAAGAAAAAGGGCTAGAGTATCAGTGAAAATGTAGTAATTTTTAAGGCCCTAAAAGTATTTTGCCCTCTGATTGTATGTTTTCAGGTGTTTGGACAGGATAAAATATCCCTGTAAATTTTTGATGAGATCAAACGGTATTTTGGTGATAATAAATTTACCTTATTCAAGAGAAAAATATGGAGTTTAAATGAGGAAGAAAAGATCTCCATAAAAATAGAAAAAGATTTACCGGAATAAAGTTATGTTTACCGGTAAAAAGTATAATAGGTAAAAGTAACTGAAGGGGATCCAGTTTAGTTAATCCAACCAGATTTTTTCCCTTAGTTACAGCCATTATTACCACTTTTGATTAGCCAATAAGTGACAAGCATGAGTGGTATATGTGGAAGGATATTAGCCCTTAATATTAAACTTAATAATTAAGGACACAATCTTAGCCCTTGAAATTTTGTGAAGAGTTTTATAAACCCATTTCTTCTCCATTTCCCTCCTATCTTGGCCGACTTTCTTGGCTGCTCAAGATAGAAAAGAAGACGCCATTTTTGGCTTTTGGAGAAGGAGGAAAAGTTTGAAGAAAAGCTAAGGTAAGAGACTAAAGCACCTAAAGCTATACATATTCTTGCTCATTGTGATCTCCTCTACACTTTCCATGGATTGGAATTTTGATTAAGTCTCTCTTTCTAAAGTTTGATGGTTAGGGTTCATGAGAGCAAAAGCTAGAAAGAGAGGAATTTATAACTATTGGTTGGTTGCAAAAGCCTCCTTGTGTTGTAACGAGTGTTTTGGTATATATTTTATTTTTGGATTTTGTAAAATTTGGTATTATGAACTTTAAGGGTAGATACTGCCCAAAATTTTACTTGATATAGGAGAGTTAAATTCAAGTTATACCATCCATGAAAATGAGTTTGAGATCAAGAATATGTTGTTATAAGTGTTATAATTTGGAAAAATCATGTTGATGGTATTTGGGTGTATGTCTCGGCCAGTTCTGGAATTTGTGGAAGGAGGATTCTTTTGATGATTTTGATGCTTCCATTGGGTTTAAAATGAGTTTTTGTGTAGGGTAAAGGTGACCACAAGTTTAGGGAAGCATTAGAAAATATTAAAGACAAGTTTAAAGTCTTAAGGCTTGTAAAGTTCAAGAGGATGATTTAGGGAGATTCACATTGATTTTTATTTTGGAAATGGCTTGTGTTTAATGGCCAAAATGTTGTGAATTGTGTAGGCAAGAGTGGTGAAAGGAATTAGTTCCTCAAGTAATCAAATCAAGAGAGCATTCAAGCTAAAGAGAAATTAAAGGACAAAGTAGCAACACTCTTAACTTTGGCATCTACTTTGCATTGATTATGTATATATATGTTAATTTCCATGTTTGTTCTATGAAACCTTGATTGTGTGAAAGCATGATGATTGATGTGCAATGATTTCCTTGACTTGATGAATACATGATTGATTGTTCTTGTTACATGGCATACTTTTTTTAAGTTAATAATCATGCACATAGATGTATTATTAGAGTGTTTGCTACTGTGATTTCTTTGAAATCTTACCCTCCCCCACTAACCATTTTAGGTACAAGTTCAAGCAATGATAAGAGCAAGGTTTATGATGATAGAAGGTGGCATATTATGATGATCTTGCTTGTAGAAATTATGATTTATGTTTGAAGATTATGTTGAGGATTTTGTAATTATGTAACTAAATTCCTACATGTATGGTAGCCAAGGAGTAGTGAAAGTATGCTTTAATTATTCCAAAATGAGTGATTAATCATGATCAAATGATGTTTAGAAATGAGCATGCCTAAAGGAAGGAATTTCAAATGGTCATTTTTCTTGAAAGCAAGTTAATAAGCTTACCAAGTCAGCAACTTTGGGTTGATGTGAAACCGGGCAAATGAACTCCAAATGAGATGAAATGAGCTAAAGAACACTAGATTTGGAGTTTTGTATAAAAATTTATGATTTTCCAAAGTTGGAAGAAAATAACAGGAAAACCTGGGAAAATGAAAAATTACCAAATGAATAGTACATCTTTGCATAATAAACTATTTCAATTGGGCAAATTAATGTCTTAATGAGTATTTTTCACTTATAGAGGAACTTATAAGCTTCAAATGGAAATTGGGACTATTCAATTTCAATTTTTCTAGAATTAGTTATGAATTTTCAAAGTTGGTCCGAAAAACTGTGAATAGTAACTTTCAAAACTTGAAAGTTTTCATTTTGAGTCTTTTGGACCTTTTAAGCAAAATGAAGCTTCACTTTGGTTCCAAATGGAGATAAAATGAAGCTAAAGGCAAGGTTAAGGAGTGTTACACATATAGCTATGTACACGCATGAAAACACAACTAAACGCACGAAAACATTCAGATTCGGTGAAGAACGCGATGGTATAGCTACAAGTAAGTTTAAAAGAAGAGACATGCATGTACAATGAAATGGTGAAATGGAGAAGAATAGAACCTGCAAGCGAACTATAAAGACGAAGAAGACACGGCGGCGAGACACGACGGAAGTAGCCCTGCGACGACGAGCTAGAGAGGCGATGACGAGCAAGAGAGGCGACAAGAGAGGCGAGAAATGACTTTGAGTGAGGCTGGGCAGAGCACTCTCAGTGGGAGAAGGGAGAGAGAAGCCGAGAAGGGAGTATAGGAATCACATGGGGAAGTGGTGGTATATCACTAGCTTTGAATAGGGCTATGTGATTCACTATCGGCGCCCTATGCCCAAGGGTGCCACTTTAGGCACCCTATTCAATGAATAAGGCACCATAGGGTGCCTTAGGGTTTGATTACGGACCAACAAGAGGTTTTGGTGATTTTTAAGAAAAGTAAAGATTTCAAACAAATGGGTTCCAATGGCCTTGGAAACTGACCTGTTTCAAACATCAATGAAAAATAGTAAACAAACTCCAATTGATCTAAAACTTTGTTAAAAACTACATATCTTGATCTTTAAAATGGTATAAAGTTTGCAAAATTTGGATGTGTATATTAAGAGATACAATTTTCCAAAGTTTAAGGGAAAACTGGAAAAACTAGAATTAATCATTTGAGCAGCGCATGATTTCGGAATAATCTGTTTCAAATGAGAGAGTTTTTGGGCCAATTAGTATTTTCCCCTATAGATCACTTAATAACTAAATTTAGAAATTGGAACCACTCAATTTTTCTAGACTTAATTATGATTTTTCAAAGTTAGGCCAGAAATCTGGAAAAGTGACCTGTGAACAGTATTAGCGTTTTATTTCCTTTTTTTGAAAATTCAAGTTCACAATTTTGGTCAAATTTTTGATATCTAAGGCCTAAGAGTGGTTCAGAAGTGATCTAATATAAGCAAAAAGGGGAAAATATGAGGTATTACAAAACTCTCTTGGAAGATTAGATGATCAAATACTGAAACTCACAAGAATTTATGAATAAGATGATAGAAAGTAGTTACAGAGAATAATATAACGTATTAAAGTTCATTTGTTGTCTCTCTTCTATGTTCAAGGCTTCTTCATTTATAGTTGAGACTACATTCAATAGCCGTCAATCAGAAATTGAATGTTCGTTAGAGAGAGTTGAGTAGCCATTACTCTCATTTGTTGTGTTCGTTCAAATGTCATAAATGCTTCAATAAATGTTAGTCAACTACCGAAGGCGGGAGTCATTAATGATAGGCTTCATTCCTCAGACGACCTGAGCTTTTTAATGAAAGAGCTAAAGTGCATTATGAGAGTAGGTAATATTCAAAATGTCCAAGCACGAATTAGGAAAGCTCTGGTAAACGATAGGCTTAATTGTGTCAGAATCAATGTCTGAAGGAAAGGAACTCGAGTTCTTAACATCTCATGACTCGAGTTCTGCAACATAGAATTTAATAGCTCAGTAGTGAAACTTCCATTTTTCATAAACAGAACTTGAGTTTTGAGAAACTTTAATCTGGGACTCAAGTTTACAATTAAAGTTCTGAAAAACAGTTTAAAAACTTTTTTTGAAACTTGAAGTTTGGATATCAAGTTTATGAATACAGTTGTAAAAATTCAAGTTGAAAAAGTGAGGACTCGAGTTTTAAAACGTGTGAAAAAGTGTTCAACTAAAAAACTCCTCGAGACTCAAGTTTAGAATCTTAGGAACTCGAGTTTTGAAAAACTTCTAGTGAGGACTCGAGTTTGAACATCAAGCTTTTGAACTGATGGAATTTTGCAAGGCATAGAACTTGAGTTTGGGAAACAAGAACTCGAGTTTGGGAAACTCTAAGTCAAAACTTCTAGTTTTCAATTCAAGTTCTATGAAACAGTTGTGAAACTTGAGTTCTGAAATCCTGAAACTTGAATATAAAACTTCTAGTTTTTGTTGCCAGTTTTGTGAGACTTAAATTATGAGAAATTGGAACTCTAGTTTTATAATGTGATGAGAAACTTGAAGCTGAAACTTCATGTTTTGACTTCCAGTTATGTACTGCACATTATGGAACTGCAAGTTTTGAGAATTTAGGCAAGTCCAATGATGGACCAAAGAGGCATAGACAGTGGAATACAGGATTCGGGATTCCTACAAAAGGATATAGAGCTACATAACCCAGTTTAAGCTACTATGTTCAAGCGATGATGACTTATATGATCGAAGGAGGCTCAACCGAAGCTGGGAAGAAGAAGGCCTCTTGTAGTCTTAAAAGAAAGAGAAGACCCAGCAAGAAAGGAAATCAGTGCAAGCGATGTGGCAAAAATATGGAGCATAACCATATCTAGCAGGGCAGGATGTCTGATATGCTTGCGGTAAAGTTGGGCACTTTGCTAGAGACTATCCACAAAAGGCAAAGGGAAAAGGAGTACTTACTCAGGAAGAGCCTTCCACCTCAGCATAGACAGAAATTAAGGAGATACTGGATATGGATCAGATCATGGCTGAGGTACATGTGTAATGTTGAACTAGGTATGGAAGCCCTTTTCGTACATGTATGATGAATTTACACTGTTGTGAAGGAGGTTGTGTTGTGCCGGTATTTTATGATATGGCGGTTATTATTAGTCATGATTGATGACCCATCCACTGAATAATAATAAACAAAGAGCATTAATTTCGAGTAAGAAAAGTAGAAGAAAGGATTATCAAGAAAATTGATATTTTCAATTATAAGCGTGGGAAGAAATCTCTTCAATTAATAATTGATTAGTATTCCTTATAAGGAAAAGAATTGGAAGAGGATGAAAGGATTACTGGATATATCTCAGATGGATATTCAATATTGATGAAAGATGATAATGAGTAATAGTTATAGAGGAAATGATTCAAGGGTAAGGTTTGACCCTAAAGAAAGATTGCACTGTGATAGATTAAAGTTTCAATCAAGTGAAGGAAAGTCATAGAATCATGAAATGTAAGTTGAATTATTATGATCAGGCTAAAATGAACATAAAGATAGTAAGACCCTTGTGAGGCTGATGTAAAGGGCTCATATAGCAATGATAGAATGAAGAATAAACTTATTATATATCTGGGTGTGATCAGACCAGCACTAATGCATCGGATCCCATCAAAACTCCGTAGTTAAGTGTTATTGGGCAAGAGTAGTACCAGGATAGGTGACCTCCTGGAAAGTTATATGAAAGCGATGGTAAGGATCATAGAAATTAATCATATATGCTAAAGAAGAGGGGAGTGCTAGCAGTATGCTAAAGTTGAATATTTTATGAGTAAATACATACAACAACTTGATGGTGCTAGATGTAATACTCCTTACTTAGCCTCATTAGCTTAATATTATATCATTATTGAACCCTTTTAGGCCTTACATAATTCACATAGACAAAAGGAGTGAAATTGCAAACTTCTTCTTAAACTACTAATCATTTGGTCAAATTTCCAGATTTCTAGCCCAACTTTGAAAATTCAGAACTAATTCTAAACAAATTGAAAGTGAGTGGTTTCAATTTCTATATGAAACTTGCATTATTACCTACAGGGAAAAATACTCATTAACTCAAAAACTTGCCCAATTAATACAATTTATTGCATGAAAATATACTATTTATATCGTCATTTTTTATTTTTCCAGGTTTTTCCTTGAACTTCTTGTACAAATGTCTAAATTCAACGATCTTAGATCCATTTTAATGCTCACTATATGAACTATTTTTCTAGAAAATTTCAGCTTTACTTGGGCTTTATTTACTATTTTTCATCACAGCTCGAAGTTTGGAAACTTTTAAGGGTTTTAGATTCCCTTCTTTCAAAACTTTTTCATTTCTTAAAATTTTGTAAAAACCTTTTGTGCCATAACTAATTACCTTACATTATCTTGTTAGAGTAGGATTTGACCGAGAGGGGATGAATTGATCACTTTTGAAAATTAAAACATAATGAACAGAATTAAAACAAAGTCACCGAGTGAGCAGAGAGTGAGAGAATTTGAACACGGAAGATTTATCCTGGTTCGGTCCTCTTGACCTATGTCAAATCCTCATAGTACCTATGATACTTCTCAATCCACTATCTGACACAACAGTAGGCTCTATTAGCCTTTACAATGAGAACTCACTCACCCTTACACTTTTAACTATAACAGAGTATCACACACTCTATTTTCTAATTCAAATTCAACCCAACAAACTCAAAGTCCCAACCTTGAGTTTCTCACAGGTTTAATTTACAGTAATGGTTGGCTAGATATGCTCTCTCTAAAGAGTAGATAGCAAATACTAAAGTACAAAGAATATATTGAATGATTTACAGAGAATAGTTTGAACATAATGAATGCCAGACATTATTCACACCATTCGTCCTCTCTCTTTCTTGAATGCTTGATCTTTTATATGTGAGGAGTAATAAATTAGCTGTTAGACTGAATTTTGTTAGAATAGAATTTGACCAATGTTGATATCTTATTTTGATGATAACAAAATTGTGCTGAGAGATTGTAGAATGATTTTTAAATCTCAAGTTTCAAAGTGATAATTCAATACTATATGAACATACTCTAGCGTTTTTGTCAAAGTATTAACAGTACCGAGCATTGGAATTCAATGCTCCAACACTGCATGTTTTAAACTTAAGAAAATTTAGTGCTTCCAAGTAATACTTCAAGTATTGACATGAAGTGTTGCCAATACTCGATTATTGGAACGTAGTACTCGAGAACTATGTTTCAAAGATAAGTTTTTAAGCTATACTCTGAGTTAACACTTCAAGCATTAGCATAGAGTAATGCCAATGCTCGAGTATTGCAAGTCAGTACTCAAGCATTAGGCTATAACAGAGCTTACAAATAATGCTGCTATGAAGTACTGCAAGTATTGGCTGACAGCAGAGCCAATGCTTGAGCACTAGGTTTACAGTACTCAAGCATTGAGGTTGCTGTAAGCACTTCAAGTCAACACTCCGGGCATTGGCTGAAAGTACTGCCAATGCTCGAGCACTAAGTTCCTGTACTCGAGTGTTGACAGTTTTTCTCAACACTGTCAGAAAACACTTCAAGCATTGGCTGACAACATAGCCAACACTCGAGCACTGCAAATGTAGTACTCGAGTATTGGGTCTTCTATCAGTGTTGTTAGGTGATACTTCAAGTAAAATCTTCCAGCAGAGCTAACACTCGAGCACAGTTTAACAGCACTTGAGTGTTGTGACTTAACCCTCATTACTGGAAGTCAACACTACAAGTATTCATTGAAAGCACTGTGAATACTCGAGCACAAACTTTCAATGCTCGAGTATGGGGCTGAAATTTTTCACTGTTCACCAATACTCTATTACAGTACTCCAGCATTCACTACCAGATTCCTAATACTCGAGCACTAAGATCTATCACTCGAGTAATATAAATTCTCAAAATTTATATTTTCCAACACTTGCACAGAATGCTCGAGTAATCATTGGAAGCATTATCAATACTCAAGCATTGTAATTTCTTACTTGAGTAATTGATTATTTTTCAAACACTTTCATGCAACACTCGAGTAGGAAGTCAAAGTATTGAATTTCTCTTTGAAATTTTTCAAACGATACTCAAGCATTAAGAAAGTTATGCTCGAGCATTGCTATTCTGACAGCTTGATGTCTGACACTCTCAACCTATGCTACGTACCTACTTTCCTTATCTGTGTAACGACATTTTTGAATATTAACTACTCTCATAAATGCAGACACTTGAAGCATTTAATGAGGAAAGAAGCACAAGTCTGAGGCTCAGAGGCTTTAATATTCTTATGCAATATTCGCCGTCGTCTGCTTCAGTAACATTAATGCCATTAATGGAGAATCCAAACTTGAGAGTAACAGCTATTAAATGGAGTCTAACAGACATTGGAGAAACTCTCAACTATAAACAGACCAACATTTAATACAGAAAATAGAGAACGAACATCCTGAGCATTCAAAGCTGCATTTACTATATTCTCTGTATTCTTTCATTAATTCCTTTTGAGCTTCATTATTAGCCATATATTATTTTGAGAGAGATATTTGAGGCAAAAATACTTTGTAAACTTGTGAGAAACTTAAGGACGGGACCTTGAGTAAACTGGGCTGAAAGTGAGATAGAAACAGAGAGTGAGTGACTCTGTTTTTAGTGAGAAGAGAAAGGGAGAGTGGATTCCCAACTTGTAAAGGCTTGTGTAGCCTCATTCTATTATTGATAGTGAATTTGGAAATCTCTTGGGAGCTCTGAGGACTGGATGTAGGTCAAGGAGACAGAACCAGGATAAATCTCTGTGTTCATATTTCCTTTTCTCTTGGTGACTTTGTTCTTTTAATTCTGTGATTTTTAAAGTGTTTTTTAGACCAATTCACCCCCTCTTGGTCAAATCCTTTTCTAAAAACCAAGAGGGGGTGAATTGGTCTAATAAAAATTTAGCACTTTAAAATCACAAAACCAGAAACAAAGACACCGAGAGAAAAGAAAGATGATGAACACAGAGATTTATCATGGTTCGGTCTTCTTGACCTACGTCCAGTCCCCAGAGCACCTCCGAGATTTCCAAATTCACTATTGTGACACTCCTTAACTTAACCTTTAGCTTCATTTTATATTGATTTAGAATCAATGGGAAGCCTCAAATTGATTAAAAGGGTCCAAAAGATTCAATTTGAAAACTTTCAACTTTTTAAAAGTTACTATTCACTGGTTTTTAGACCAACTTTGAAAATTCATAACTAATTTGAGAAAAATCGAAATTGAGTGCTTCCAATTTCTATTTTAAGCTTGTATGTTCTTTTATAAGGGAAAAAAATACTAATTATGTCATTTTCCTTCACAAATGATGCAGTTTAATTCGTATAAAAGCACTGTTCATTTGGTCATTTTTCTATTTTCCCAGGTTTTTCATTGATTTTCTTCAAACTTTGGAACCTCATAACTTTCTGTACAAAACTCCAAATTCAGTGTTATTTGCCTTATTTGAAAGCTTGCAATGTGAAAAATGTTTCTGTTAAATTTCATCTCATATAGAGTTCATTTGCTCTGTTTCCTGTCAGATCAAAGATAGTGGTTTGGTTAACTTAAATATCTAGAAGGGATTCTTTCATTTCATTTCAAACCCTTCTGGAGGCATCTCTCTATTTTCATTGATATTTAAATCATTAAGCTCTCATTTTGAAGCTTTTCAATATTCCTTGCCTCCACACATAATATCTCATACTTAGTTGGCCTTATTACTCTTTATCCAGGACTCATAATTCTGTTCTTCACTTAGGCTTTCAAACGCCTATAGCCCATCCATTACCTTTTCTATGCCAACCTACTATATCAGAGGATTCAATAATCCTTACTATTCTTTCTAGATTGTCGCCATGACTTTGCAAAGAAAGAGGATTATTTCCTGTATTATCATGCAACCAACTTATTTAAGGGACTTTATCTTTGACTCATATTAGCCCATGCTTCCCTTTTTATTTTGGGGTATTCCATATGCCGTATTTTTATCATGTGGGAATTTATGGAAAGAGAAGCACTCTATGTTTTCCCATCGATGCAACTATCCCATATTGTATGGAAAGAGAAACACCCCATGTTTTACCATTGGTGCAACTATCCCATACTATTCCTGTCTCTCAGGAAATAGCTTGCCTAATAGCGGCAATTCATCCCACTTGATCCCTATCTATCAGGGTCCTGCCCCTTCCTATCTATCAGGAAGTAGCGCGCCCTACCATCGCAATATCATTCCGGCAGAGGAAGATCACTGCCCAAAACTTAGAGAGATATTTGTTGGCTAACACTTTCTCTAGCATACTTTTCATTGGGTACATCCCCTTTTTATCATCTAGCAACGTATCTTGTTCCTATTTGGAACTTCTCATAACCTCTTAATCACTTAGCAGTGGCATTTAACATTAATGAGAACTTCATTTCTCACTTTTCAGGTTAGCCTGATTGTTACACCTTTTCTAATGCCTAAAGATATATTATAATATCATTAATCACAACCTCAACATTGAAGGCATCACCAGGTCCCGGAAGATCTGTCTTTACTATTTCTAGGTGTAACATATAACATCTTCCTCATCACTTACATCAGTATGATAAGCTACCTGACTTTTCCTCTGGTAGCTCTTAGGATTCCTTGCCCAATCCACCTTGGTCATTTCAACTTTTGCAATTTATTTACATAGGAATCTTTTATCACATATAGATTTAAGCCTATATACTAGCAGATAATTTATCACGAAGTATCATCAAACTCCGCTGCTGCTACTACTATGCCTTTTCAATTCTTATTAATCATCAAATAAATGAGACCATCCTAGTTGGGACATCTGTTGTGGCTACTGTTGCACATCGGAAGTTGCAGCTATTACTACGCCTCTTACAGTCCATCCACTGTACTCATAATAATCACGAGGCTTTTAACAATTTTAGTGCCTTCAGTACTTTTCACACTTTTCTATGCCAAAACCTTATTATCAACTGCCCAACTCGATTTCATTCTCATTATCACAGCATCTGGAATGGTTGACATCAAAGCCCTCGACCATTCCTTAACACTAGCTGCATTTATATCTAATTGATCTAGTTCATAAGCCTCTCTGGCCTCTTGGATCCATGACAAATGAAAAATTCATTCTTGCAGAGTTGTACGCTCCTGGAGTCCATTAGTATTTGCACTCAAATGGTGTACTATAGAAGCAGCTTTACCATTTTTAATCTCCTTACAATTCTTGTCATCTACAGGGCTCTATAATCCACATTTGGATTTTCAGGTTGCTCTTGCACTTCATTCAAGCTTCGACACAAAACTAGAACGTTAGAATCTGATTAGGAAGAAGTACAGGCAAATTTTATCTTCATAGAAGACTTCTCTTCTTGAACCTTGATTGGCCTCTTTGGCTCAATCATAACAGGTTCTTCCCATAACTGTGTCAATCAAGCATCACATCTTAGTCTCTTCCTCAAAGAAAGCTCCTTATAAGTACCAGCATCTCTACCGGCCTTAGGGGTTCAGGACAATCTGATCCAGCTTATATGCCTCTCTAGCCCATCTGGATATATGATAACCGAAACCCTCATCCATGTAGAGCAATATGCTCATGGAGTCCTTGGATGTTAGCATCCAGTATGTGCTGAAGAGAAACAATCTTATCAAACACTGGACCCTCAAATCTATTATCCCCTGCAAATTCTGGTAGTTCTTGTGCTAGCTCCTTCTCTTTTTCGAACACCTTATTTAAATTCTGAAATGATTCCATCACATTGGAATGATTCCATCACCTCAATTTATAAGGGAAAAATACTCATTGAGTCATTTTCCTTCCCAAATGATACAGTTTAATTCGTGAAAAAGCACTGTTCATTTGGTCATTTTTCTATTTTCCCAGGTTTTTTAGTGATTTTCTTCAAAATTTGGAACCTCATAACTTTCTGCACAAAACTCCAAATTCAGCATTCTTTGGCTTGTTTAAAAGCTTGCAATGTGAAAAATTGTTCTATAAAATTTCATCTCATTTGGAGTTCATTTGCTCTGTTTCCCGACAGATCAAAGATAGTGGTTTGGTTAACTTCAACATTTAACCAAGTTTTCCAATTCCAAACTTTCCCATTTAAAGCCCTAGCTTTTACTCCTGTCTTAACCATGTTTAATCATGAAGTTAGGGTTTCTTAACTAATGCATACTAATCATACATGCATGGTTTACATCACGTATTCCATGTCATACATAATTTCCCAACATAACATTACATTACAACATAGTTTCATTAAGAAAATAATCTCAAATTCCTTGCCTCAAGCTTCATAAACTTTCTCCTTACCCTTTGATGCACTTGTACCTAGAAACTATTAGTAGGGGAGGGTGAGATTCGAGGAATCCCAGTAGCAAATATTACAAACAATGCATGTAGGATGAATGCCAGTGCAGGATATGCTTGCCTTACAAAGGCTCATGTTCACATAATAAAATGCTGCGTGTTCAATTTTTTGTGTAATGTACTTATGGCCATAGTAAAAACAAAATAGAGCTTCATTCATTCATACATGCTTCACGTAATCTATCAAAGAAATACAGCACATCGATGCACAACAAAAACATCACATACATACAAGTAAGTAAGTTCACTACCTTTTAGACTTTGCCTCCTCCTTTTGTACCTTGATCTTCTAACCATAACTTTTTCTTTGTCACTTTATGGCCCTAGATAGGCAATGACATTATTAGAGTCATGAAAAGTGAATGTCCAATGGGCCACATTAACCCTAAAGGCTTACTTTCACCCTTGGAGTTCTTACAAACTACATTGGGTCACTTTCTTTCTCAAATTCGCATGGTAACCAAAAGCTGTCAGCATGTTGATTAAACTTTGAAAAACCATAATTAATTCTATAGAAATCCAATTGAACTTCCTATGTGAAGTTCTTTAAGTCCTCTTTACATGAAAAATATTATCTATTGTCATTTATGTACCCAGAATTCTAGAATTTTCAGTTTATCCAGCTGTGCTAGGATTTGTTCCAGATTTAGTGCCTAAACCTCAAAATTTCATATCTCCCAGCACACAAATCCAATTAACACCATATAACCTATCAAATTGAAGATTTATAAGTCTACTTTAATTCTGGAAAGTTTCATGGTCATTGGGTAACATTTAACCACACAAAACCACGTTACAAGTATACTGCCTCCAGAAAACGAATTTCACAGCACTTACTCTTTAATTTCCAAAAATTCCAGATTCATATACAAGCATCTAAAAATCATGAACACTTGTATACTTACACAATTTTGCCTTATAAAACCATTGGAAGCATCAAAATCATCAAAACAATTCATCTTCTCCCTCTTCCAGGTCAACCGAAATAGTACACCCACACATTCATCAACATGTGTTTTTCAACTTCTACCATCATATTCTTGCTTTCAAACTTACATTCATGCATGATAAAACTTGATTCTAACTCTTCTACATCAAGAGAAAAATTAGGCAGCATAACCCCTAATTTATCATATTTTCCAAATTTACAAAGTCATAAAAACAACTCCAACAACATCAAAATGCTCCTTTCAACAAGAGGAAGCATTTACAATCAACAAATGGTTTTAAATCACTCTCTTTTTAACTTTTCTCTCAAGAATGCTAGATTATGGAACTTGAGAAAGAGGAATCAAATCAGATTTTGGAACCATGGAATGTGAAGAGAAGATCACAAGGAAGAGATTGATACATAGTATAAGGTAGCATCTTCCTTACCTTTGATTTTCCCAAGCTTTTTCCTCTTCTTCTTCCTTGCTTCAATGGCTTCTCACTCTCTCCAAAATATGCTGAAACAAGTCGGTCTAATGGGCCTGAAAGTGGAGGGATTTTTCTGTTTATTAATTCATGCACTAATGGATTTAAGGGCTAGGATTTCACCTTGCAAGTTAAGTATAATCCAAGGGATGAGATGAAGCCACACAAGGGACAAATGCTTGCTTCTTATTGGATGACATAAAGGTGTAATGATGGCTGCACATGGGATGCCAAAAAAATTCTGGTTGGGCTTATCCATTTGAATCCCATTCGGTTACTTTCACCGATTACACTTTTTACCAGTAAACTTAACTTTATTCCAGTAAATCTTTTTCTACTTTTCTGGAGATATTTTCTTTCCCATTTAATCTCCATAATTTCATTTTGAATATAACAAAATTATTATCCCCAAAATACCCTTTACTTTCCTCAAATTTTACAGGATTAATTTATCCTATCCAAAATCCCTGAAAACGTACAATCGGAGTGCAAAATTCTTTTAGGGCCTTAAAAATAATATATTTTTCACTGATCCTCTAGCCCTTTTCCTTTTTCCAAAATTCCCTCTAGATATTTCAAAATTAATTTTTGAAATGATTATGTTTCAGGGATTTTCGTGTCTTTTTCCCAATTTTCGGGGGAATTGCCTTAATTGTACACTGGATAATAATTTTATTAAATACTATAAAATTCACTGGATTTTCCATATTTTTCTCTAATTTTTTTGGAGAGCTCTTGATACCTTAAATAATTATTTTTCCCTTTTTCGCTCTTCAAAATTATATGACGGAAATCCAGTCCGAATTTTGAAAATCCGTGATTCACAGTTGTGCTCCGCGAGTCGAGCTCTGTCTATTGGGCATCTGTAAATTTTTTGTTAGCGGTTGACTTTTGACTTTGATTATGTCAAATGACCAAAATGCCCTTCAACTTTCTCATAATTACCATTTTGCCCTTACTTTTTCTACTTTTTTGCAAAATTACCATTTTGCCATTACTTTTAAAGCTAAAAGACCTTTATGCCCTTGGTCTTTCATTAAATGACCTTTAAGTCCTTTTCTATAAATTTCTCATCCTCACATTACTCTAGGGCAATTATATTTAGCTTTGGAATTCTTTCGAAACTCCATAAACCAAGCCAGTTTTAACTTTACAATTTCTGGCTATAACTTTCCTTTCTTTATGAGCTATCTACGCCTGATTTCTCTTTTCATTTTCTAGCTATGGGATTAGCATTCATTTCAACTAGCATAAATTTTATGGATATTACAACTATCGGTAAGGAATTGAGGCTTCACAAGCCTGTACAATCTGGGAATTCACTCCCCCTTTCACTCTTCACTAAAACAGAGTCTTGTACTCTCTATTTCTATCTCACTTTTAGCCCATTTCACTCAAGGTCCCGTCCTTGAGTTTCTCACAAGTTTACAAAGTATTTTTGCCACAGAAATCTCTCTCAAAAGAGTATATGGCTAATAATGAAGCTAAAAAAGAATTAATGAAGTAATACAGAGAATGTAGCAAATGCAGCTTTGATGCTCAGAATATTTGTTCTTTTTCATTTTCTGCATTGAATGCTTCTCTTTTTATAGTTGAGAAGTTCTTAGATGTCCATTAGACTCCATTGAGTAGCCGTTACTCTCATCATCGACTATCTGGTTTGTTCATTAATAGCATTAAATGCTGCAGGGTCAGATGACGGTGAATGTTGCAGAAGAACGTTAAAGTCTCTGAGCCTCGGACCATCCCTGTGTCTCTTTCCTCATTTATTGTTACAAGCTCTTGAATTTATGAGCACAGACAATATTCAAAATGTCGTTACACAAAAGAGGAAAGTAGGTGTGTAAAGTAGATACGGTGTGTCAGTAGTAAAAGCTGTCAGAAAAGTAGTGCTTGAGCTTGTTACTCTGATGCTCAAGTATTGCAATGAATATTTCAAAGAAAAGTTCAATGCTTTATCATAATGCTCAAGTTTATCTGATAGTGTTTGAAAAAGAATCCAGTGTTTAAATCATAGTTCTCGAGTACTGATAATGCTTCTTAAGATTACTCGTTTTGTGAAATTATTGTGAAGAAGAGTAAAAAGGAATTCAATACTCAAGTGATAAAATTGGAGTGCTCGAGTATTATGAGTGCTGGCAATCAGTGCTGGAGCATTTTCAGAGAGTATTAGCGAACAGTTAAAAGATTTATCCCAATACTTGAGCATTAGATGCTAGTGCTCGAGCATTGGCTATGCTTTCAGTTAATACTGGCAGTGTTTGCTTCCATTGATGTGTAAAATATCTCAGTGCTCGAGTACTGTGACCTTGTACTCGAGCATTGGCTGTGTTGGAGGTCTTTGGCTGAAGTACTGACTGATAGAGTTCTCAGAAACTCTCAATGCTCGAGTATTAATCTCTAGTGCTTGAGCATTGGTTGTGCTGTCTGCCAATGCTTCAAGTGTTGTCTGACAGTGTTGTGAAAACATTCAACACTCGAGCATTGAGTCTTAGTGCTCAAGCATTGGCCATACTTTCAGCCAATGCTTGAAGTGTTGCCTGGTAGTATTATCAGAAATCTCAATGCTTGAGTACTGTAATCTAGTGCTCCAGCATTAGCTCTGCTGTCAGCCAATACTTGCATTATTACATTACAGCATTATCTGAGAGTCCTGACTTAGCCTAATGCTCGAGCATTGAGAAACCAGTGCTCAAGCATTGGTAATGCTTCATGCCAATACTTGAAATATTCACTGAGAACACAGATTAAAACCTCATTTTCAAAACCTGATGCTCAAGCATTGACTTCCAATGCTCGAGTATTGACAATACTTCATGTCAATACTTGGAGTACTGCATAAAACTCAGTTTAAAAACCGACACTTTGAATAAATACTCGAGTGTTCTTTTGAAGCATTGAATCAGAAAACATTTTGCAATCTTTTAAATTCTTTTTAACATAAAACTCATTTCTTTTTGTTATCATCAAAATAAGGTATTAACATTCTCCCCTTTTTTAATGATGATAAAATTATAAATCATAAGTGAAATTAAGAGATAAAGCAGAGAGCATAAGAATGAATTAGACAGCATGATAAGCATAATAACTGCATAAAGAGTCACCATAGTTCATACAATCAAAGGTGCTTAACAAGAGTACAAAAGCAGTTAAAAAAAATTAAAAACAAGAATTTCCTTAAAAGCCAAAAAGAAAAAAACAGCAGATTGCAGATTCTGATTTCTTCTCCCCCTTTTTATCATCAACAAGAAGGGTCACTTAGAAGGAGGGGAAGGTATAGAAGTGGTGGGCTGAGGATCAGTGGAAGAGTCTGAAGGAGCCATAGAGGATACTGGTAAAGTTGGAATGGGTTGTGGCTCAGGATTGAGGATGGAAGAGGAGAAGTCTATCATGGCAAGCACAACATCAGTAGGTGGATCCTCTGGAGAATGAGAAGGAGGAGGAGGTGGAGGTGGAGATGGAGGAGGTGAAGCAGAGGTGGAATGCTGAGATTTTCTGACAACCAACTCAAGAGACTCTACCCTTTTGTCCAATCCATCAAGCTTCTCCAATATGACTGCCTTGAACTGGGAAAGATCCTGAACCATTATTGTGACTACTATATCCAATGTCTGTCCTGTGAAATGATCGTTTGCAGCCTTCAGAATAGCACTCATATATTCTCGTGACTGAGCCTTGAGGTGGTTTACAAAGTCTTCACTCATTTTTCTGAACTCAATTTCCATATACTCTTGAATAGTAGCATGAGCAAATGAGGGAGCAAATGATGGCTGAGGAGGAGCAGAGGACTGGACCTCATCCTGTCCCTGAGAGGCAGCAGATGTGGCCTTCCTATTAGGTTTCTTGGCCTGTGTCTGAGGGTTGTGCACATCAATATTCATTCTGTGAAGTTGTGCCTGCCCAAATGGAATTCAACCACCTTGTCCAGGATGTGCTAAATCTTGAGGCTTTTCAAAATGAAGGATACCAAACAGGGATAGGGTACTGTCATTCTCTTTGAACCTGAGTGCACAAGCCTCCACATCTCATCAAAAACCATTTCTCCTTTGTTTCTTTTCTCCTTCTTCATAATACTTGCCAAATTTCTATAATCCATGTAGGCCAAATGAGTGTAATTGCCATTTTTATTCACCAGACATCTAGAGTAGATGTAGTGAATAATCCTTTGAAGTGGTGGCATAGCAGAAAGCTCAAGTGAAAGAACATTTTTAAAGAATTCAACAGGACTCAACAATCCAAAAATTTCCTCTTCTGATAAAGTAGACAACTCTTCAACATATTCAGCTGTCCCTAGAAAACCATTCAAAATCTCAGAAGTAATGGAGATTTACTTTCCTCTCATCTTTGTAACCATTGAATAGGAAGTGATTTCTCCTTGTTCATTAGTCAAAGAGGTGGAGTACATATTGTGATAAAAGATTCTAACTATCTCAGGGCAGAAATTATCTTTGATTTGAATCAGAGGCTTATAATGATCTAGAAATTCTAACACCTTGAATCCCATCTTATCCACTTCCTTAACATCTCTATACACATCAGGGCATAAAGGCGTATTCTTCAACTTTTCTTCATAATAGAGGGGTGAGAAATAATTACCGAAGTAGTATTAAAGCCTTCTGGTGCCTTTGGAAGTTCATTACCCTTTTTCTTCCCTTTGCCTTTTCCTTTTGGTTTTGCCTTTGATGAAGTGGCAATAGTTTCTGGAGCAGTCCCTTCACGTTCAGTTTCTGAGTTAGTGTCTGCAGTTTGTGTAGGCACAGATTAGGATGTTGTAACCATAAGACCCTTCCCTTTTTCTTTCAGAATAGATTTTGGTTGGCCAACACTTGATTTTTGAGAAACAGGGGCCACGGTGTCCTCAGAGGGTTCAGCAATCCTTACCCGTTTAGTTGGAGGTTGTGAAACTGATTTTGATTGAGAAGCAGTGCTTTTCTCTTTGCCAGCAGTGTATTTTGTACGTGCCATGATAAACTTGGAGCAAAGAATTGAAAGAACTGGAAGTGAGGAGTTTTGGTGACGAGAGGAAAAACAGAGGATTTAAGGGAATAAGTGAATGAAATAAAATGTAATAATGGAGGCGTTTGGCCGAAAATAAATTTCTGAGAGAGGTTGTAACAGTTTGAGAGTAGTTACAGCAATTCGAGTTGAGAGGATTTTGAGATGCTCGAGTGTTAGGGTTCGAGTATTGAATAAAAGGGAGCATAAGTAACCAGAGTCTACCAGTGCTCGAGTGCTGAGTATCAGTTCTCGAGTGTTGGAACTTGAAGATGAACTGACAGAGCAATACTCAAGGACTAGCAACACGTTCTCGAGTATTGCACTCCAGTGCTCGAGCATTGATTTTTAGTTCTCCAGCATCGGGGTCTTATTACACACAGAAGCTCAACAAGGTCTAATACTCGAGTATTGATAACATGGTGCTCGAGTATTTTAGTCTATTGCTCGAGTACTGGCTTTCAGTGTTTGAGCATTGTGAATTCTTAGTCCAGAAAACTTACTTTGCTCGAGCATTGAAATTGAATGCTCGAGTATTACCTGTGCTTCCACCTATTGCTCGAGTACTTACTCCCAAGGAATTGACATTGACCACTTGTGCTTTTCTTATCAGTTTTGTACCCAGCATGATCTGAGTCTAAATATGCAACCAATTGATCATTTGCTCCTTTTAGATACCAAATTCCAAGGTCAACTGTCCCAGCAAGATATCTGAAAATTCTTTTCACATTTTCAGCATGAGATTCCTTTGGGGCTGATTGATATCTTGCACACATTCCAACACTAAATTGGATGTCTGGCCTGCTTGCTGTGAGATAAAGGAGGGATCCGATCATTCCTCTGTATCTTTTAATATCATAATCCTTTCCATTGATATCTACATCAAGGAGTGTTGTTGAACTCATAGGAGTATCAGCACTTTTGCATTCATCCATTCCAAACTTCTTCAGCATCTCTCTGAGAAATTTAGCCTGATTTATGAAGATGCCATTCTTTCTTTTCTTAATTTGAAGACCAAGAAAGAAATTCAATTCTCCCATCATGGACATTTCAAATTCTTCCTACATCATCTTAGCAAATTCTTGGCAAAGTTCATTGTTAGTAGAACCAAAAATAATGTCATCAACATAAATCTGTACAACTAGTATATTTGATTTGAATGTTTAATAAATAGAGTTGTGTTAACTTTTCCTCTAACAAAATCTTTGTTGATTAAGAAACTACTTAATCTTTCATACCAAGCTCTTGGAGCTTGCTTCAATCAATAGAGAGCTTTCTTTAATTTATAAACATAGTTTGGTTTAGAAATATCTTCAAAACCTGGAGGTTGTTCAACATAAACTTCCTCCATGATAAAACCATTTAAGAAAGCACTTTTGACATCCATTTGAAATAATTTGAAATCCATTAAACAAGCAAAGACAAGTAACATACGAATAGCTTCTAATCTTGCCACAGGGGCAGAGGTTTCAACATAATCAATGCCTTCTTTTTTATTATATTCTTTTACAACCAATCTTGGTTTGTTTCTGACAATGATTCTTGATTCATCAAGTTTGTTTCTAAACACCCATTTTGAACCAATGACTGGATGATCCTTGGGTCTAGATACTAAGTCCCAAACTTGATTCCTTTCAAATTGATTTAGTTCTTCTTCCATAGCTATTATCCAATCATTGTCAGTCAAAGCTTCCTCAACATTCACTCACATCTCCAATCACTTGATTGATAGGATGATTGTGGATGTATTTCCAAGCTTTTGGTTGAGGAGATTGAGGATGTTCATCTGATTGTTCATTTTCAAAAACTTGAGATGGTTGACAATCAATTGAACTATCCTTATTTGGGTTTTCAAAACCTTTTGAAACAATAATTTCTTTATCAGCATCAGATTTTGCAGGATGATTAGTTTCAACAAACACCACTGCACAAATTCTCCTACCACACAATTTCTCTTGTTAAAAATTCTATAAGCTTTACTCCTATTTGAGTAACCAAGAAACAAACCTTCATCAAACTTAGGATCAAACTTACCAAGATTGTCCTTACCATTATTATGAATGAAGCATTTGCTACCAAAGACATGAAGGTGTGACAGATTTGGTTTCCTTCCCTTAAATAGCTCATATGGTGTCTTTCCAAGTGATGGCTTATGTATGCTCTATTTGAGATATAGCAAGCTGTGCTTAGAACATCTGCCCAGAAAACTTGTGACACCTGCTTCTCCATCATCACAGCTCGTGCCATGCCAGCAAGCACTCTGTTCTTTCTCTCTATTACTCCATCTTGCTAAGGAGTTCTAGGCTCTGAGAAATTGTGATCAATTCCTTCACTTTCACAGTATGCTGCAAAGTCTCCATTTTCAAATTCTCCTCCATGACCTGTTCTAATGGAAACAATAGACATACCTTTCTCATTTTGGACCTTTTTGGCAAAAATAGAGAATAATTCAAATGTTTCACTTTTAGAGGCTAAAAATATGGTCCATGTGAATCTGGAAAAATCATCAACAATCACAAGAGTATATAAATTTCCTCCTAAACTTTTCACCCTAGCTGGACCCATCAAATCCATGTGAAGTAGCTCAAGAGGACTTTTGGATGAAAGCTCAAATTTTGATTTAAAGATGATTTGGTTTGCATTTCGAACTGACAAGCATCACACACCAAGTCATTTTTAAATTTGAGTTTTGGAAGTCCATGAACTAGTTCATTTTTGATTAATTTGTCAAGTTGATGCATGTTTACATGAGCCAATCATTTATGCCACAATTGGGTTTCATCAGCTTGACTAATTAAACATGAATTTGAAAAATTCTTTTCTAATTAAATAGTATAGCAATTACCATCTCTAGGGGCCCTGAGTTGAATGTTCAGCTTCTCTTTATCAATGAGGAAACCTTTCTTATTGATGATGAAACATTCTTCAGAGTCAAATATCACCCAATTGCCTCTGTCAGTGCTTTAACTGACACTAAGGAGATTATGACAAAGACCTTCCACGTGATATACATCTTTTACAGAAGCTCCATTTGAATTAGCAATTTCTCCGACTCCTGTAATTTTTCCTAACTGGTTTCCTCCAAGACTTACTTTGCCTCCATCTTTGGCTTTCAGGCTGACAAATTTTCTTTTGTTACTTGTTATGTGTCTTGAGCTTCCACTGTCAATGTACCATTTATTTGTTTTGGATGCTTTAAGACATACCTGCAGGAAGATCATTTAGTGGTTTTAGGTACCCAAAGTCTATTGGGTCCTTGTGGGTTAGTATATGGTGCCTTAGGAACATAAGTTCCTTTTGGTACCCATTTATAGGTGGGTAAGGCTTTGTTTTTCTTGAAAAAGCAATTTCTTGTTCAATGACCTTTTCTATTACAGTAGCTGCAAAAAATGTATCCTATACCACTTTTGAAAATAATTCAGATAATTCTTGTTGCCATACTTTTTCTTTCCTTTATGTAAATCATTTTGAGGAGTGTATCCTATACCACTTCTATCATTCGTGACTTTTTGATTTTTCAAGATTATTTGAAGCATCTCACTGCCCTGAGTGAATTTCTGAAGAGTTTTGGATAACTTCTCGTTTTCATTTTTCAAATCATTGCATTTTGAACAAACATCTATAGCAACATGAGTATCAATTGGTTTTTCAAGTTCTTTAACTCTTTTTCTCATAAAAGACAGTTCTTTAGCAAACTTAAGTAACTCAATATGCATTTCATCATATTCCTAACATAATTCATCATAGCTAGGTTCAACAATTACCTCTTCGGTGTCAGTTTCTTCTTCTTGAGCCACAAGACAAAGCTTGGCTTCTTCCTCTGCTTCACTCTCTTCTTCTTCTGAACTATCACCCCATATGGCTGAGATATATGCCTTCTTCTTGAAGAATTTTGGCCTTTTCTTTTCTTTCTCTTTGTTCTAGGCTGCTAGCTATGGGCAATAGCTCTCATATGGCCAGGTTTGTTGCATTCATAACATATAATTCTGCTTGATGATCCTTTTTGTGGCCTTCGGGAGTTTTAGTCCTTTTTGTACAGTCGTCTAATTTTTCTGATGACCATTGCTAGTTCTTCATCTTCCACATCATCTTTCTCATCCTCTGATTCAGGTTCTTTTTCTTTCTCCTTGATGGTTTTGAGAGACAGCCCCATTTCTTTTTCTCATCAATGTTTGACAACTCGTTAAATGTAATATCCATAAATTTCTATGCTAGCTGAATGAAATGTTAATCCGATAGCTAGGAATGAAAAGAGAAATCAGAGGTAAATAGTACAGAAAGAAAGATTATAGGCCGCATGTCGAAAGGATAGACTTGGTTTAGTACACGGAGTTC
>JANTPZ010098276.1:0-11608 GCA_025593235.1 Vachellia pachyceras
ACTGATTATTCTGGTGAATGTATCTTGTTAGTCTTTGTCATTTATTTTGAAGCATCAAAATTAGTGTTATCAAGGGTTATCTGCATTGATAGTGAGTCTGTTGGTAGGGAGTCTGGAGGTATGTCTAATCTGAGCAAAACTTATTTGTTTCTGAGGTATGTTAATCTTGTTGACTCTGGGCTGGCTGATTTGAAGAGGAATAGTCTAAGGAGGAATAGGAATGCTAGGGAAGTCTTTATTGCTAAACTCTTGTTCTCTTGGTGGATGGTTGGAGCACTTGTGGGTCATATTTCGATGGAAAGGATATTTGAAGGCAGAGGTAGAATCATCATTCCCACCCCGTTCAGTGGGTTCGTATATGCTGTTCATTTAAGGCTTGACATGCGCCTGCATAGTGTGTATGTTTACACTGTTTCTTTGCCGGCTTATCATGTGCCTGTCCAGTATGTATGGAATCGCTGTTCTTATCTGGGCTGGAGTGGTGATTATGGTTTTAATTATCTGGAACAGTGTGCCTGTCTATCTTTTTTCAGGTTTGAAGCCCTCCTTGAGGTTCTGGTCTCAAGGATATTGGTAAGGAACCATTACTTTGGATGGTTTCTCTTGGAAGCAGATTTGGCGGCCGGACGGTTGGTCAAAGCTTCTTTGGATTGCTCTTACCCGTTCATTTGGGTTCATCGAGCTCCGCTGCAGTCAATGTGCTGTTTGCTTATTGTAGCTGTTATCTTATCTTTCTGTTGTGCAGTTTGTTTAAATGTTTGGATTTTAGCTTGTTATTTTGATTTGTGTCTTGTTGGACTTCTGTTGGTTGCTCTGTTTAGGACTTTGTAACTTGGTTTGACTTTTATATTATGTTTATCTTGTTTGGCAAAAAAAAAAAAAGACACCTCAAGCTGTTAATTATATAAGGAGATGAAGAAAAAGAAAAAAAACAAGACAAAACTAAAGTAGATCAAATGAAGGATCATTATTTATTATGAAAACCAAGACGATTATGGGAGTGTGATGCATGTGATAAGAGTATGGTCCAACTTCAAGTCCATGTAAAATTATTGGCTCTGGATCGTATCTTCCCCATCTTTTCTTTACTATTTTTTCTGTTTCCCTCATATACCTACAAACCCATTTGGTATCATATATAATATATAATGCAGCTTCTGAAGCAATGAAAACTTGATAGGTTTGTCTAACCAAATGCATTAACTAATAAGCTGAAATATATATATATATATATAATATTACCTTTTCTCTGTATTATATACTTGGACCCATCATCACTTGTAAGCTTGTATGTGTTTGGGAATCAGTTGGGAGAAATAAGTTCTCAACTTTCAAAGTGATTTTATGGATTTTGAGATGGTTTTTATAGATTTTGAGATAGTTTTGTCTTGGCTTGCGTATACCGTTTGGGAAACGGTGTTCCCAAACAAGCACTACTTATTGTTTGATTTTCCAACCAAGTACTGAAAAAGAATTGGAGGCTTCGTCTCTTGATGATGCCGTTAGGTTAGAAAAAGTAGAAACAATATTAACGAGGTTAATATTGCTTCATTCATCAACTTCGCTTAAGATGACCAAATCTAAGAGAAGCTTGCCCAGATCAGCGTTTGATCAACTAATTATAGTAACATTTTTCTAAAACAGATACATGTTTATTAATTTATCCAAGCTATCAGTATGCTTCATTTTTCAATGTTTTTCAAACTCATCAGCTCATCAGTGTTTGACCCACTTCATTCGTATCTTTGACACGTAAACATGCTTCTTCATAGTAAATGCTCATTAATTATTATTAGTTGTGCCATCTTCTGTTTATTTTTTTACTGCAAAACATTAAAAATTAAGATTAGGAGAGATCAAGTGGCTTTTTGATCATTATGAGAGCACTTCTGTAATATCATATTCTCGCACCAGAAACTCGGAAAATGCCTAGTGGAACGAAACCCAATGATCCAACGTGAAGTCCATACATTTCTGTATTCTTCTGCACACTCCAACTGTTCCTGCCCATTCAAAGAATTTAGTAAGTGCAATTTTACAACAAATCACTCACGGAGATATGAGAATAGAGGCTGAAATATATATATATATATATATAGTACTCGCACTGTTGAACTTTTTAAGTTAATCTAATCCTTAATATAACCCAAAATATGAAACATGTTTTTGGTATTATTAAAGTTCTTAATGACCGTTTTTTTATTTTACCTTTATTTAATTATAGAGAAAGAGGGAAAGAGAATATGGAATGTGAAAATGATTTGTAAATAAAGGTATATATAATATTTTAATGTTATCATTTTTAAGTATATTTAAGTTAAAATAGGTTTATAATAAAGATCAGAGTTTTATATGAAACGAATTATTGTTTAAAATTACTTATAAACAATAATAAATATATAAGGGATGTAAATTTGTTTTTCAAGTACACAATTTTTAATGGAGAGAGTGAGAGAGAGTGAGTGGAAAAGAGATGAGAAACAATGAAGAAAAAAAAAGATGAGAAATCATGTAATTAATTGGGGGTACTGGGTACAAATAAAAATGGCATTAATTAAATTCTTAGACAAGATCAATTTGTTGCTTATATATAGGATCAATCATATATATCTTAAAGAATGTTGCTTATAAAAAGGATTGAAGGAGTAGTTCTTTGTTATATTACACTTTCAACTAATTTATGTAAGCTAATGAATGCCCATGAACTTAAGTCTATTCTAAATAAATAAAACTTTCAACTTCATCCGTATTAATGAGATTTTGAAGGAGAGGAAAGAACACAGCCACATTTAGTTTGTTTGGAAGTCCGTTTGAGAATATTTTTTATGGAGTTCGAGGCAAAATCTTAGTTTGGGAGAATATATTTTGGGAGAATAGTTTTTACGAAATCTGAAGCAAAACCTAAGTTTTTAAAGGTAATTGTATTTAGAAAGTTATTGGCTTTTATGAAATTCGAGACAAAAGGTAAGTATAAAATAGAAAAGAGAAAATTTATTAGGAGAGATTGTGTAATTTGTTAAAAAAATAACTTTTTCAAAACTTTGGTTAATTTCAAACTTAGTTTTTATCTCCAAAATAACTTTTCTAAAAAATGTTCGTACTTGAATAAAACATAAATTTCAGAACAAAACCTAGGTTTGTTGCAACAAAACATATGTTTCTAGTAGAGCTTTCAAACGAGTCTTTATGCATTAGTTACATAATATAAAATTGATAAATGACATTAATCACTCTTTAAAAATGATATTAAGGATAAAAAATCATTCTAAAAAGCAAGGAGGATATGGGATGAAACCCCACGTGTCTAGCTACTAAATCGATCCAATACTCCAGTCTGCTATAATGAAAAGAGATGTTGTTCGTTCACTTTGATCTGACAGCTACCATTTTGCCACATTCTCTCTGTGCCATATGAAATGACATCATTTTAAACTTTATATAGCCTAATGACATGTAAGTTTACTTTTTTTAAAAAAAAAATACAAAGTTGAGGGCTTGATTACAGTAAGTGCGTGCTAGTCAGACAATGAACTAGTGCCTCATGGTATTTCCAAACTCAAAGGAGCTAAAAACATAGCATGTGATTCCTATAACAGAATACAATCCTAATTAATGAGGCAAACAGGCTAAAAGTTATGAGAGAAGTTTTATCTCGATTTATATGTAATGTGATTATGAATGCATTCCCGTGGGTGGATGATCTCCAGGGAGTGTAAGCATGCAAGACTGGGATGTCTCAGTTCTGTTTGTAACTTCAAGCTGTTGATGCTTAGTTTAAATGGAGAAAACGAAGCCGTGTCGTAATAGTATTTGGTCAAGTTTAAAATATCACGGATTGTATAGAAGAGTCTGAAACAGTGTCTCTCTGGTACTTGTATATCATCATCACTAGTTACATTGACTCATGCGTCAACATCATATTCATCTCTCATATGATCTCATTAGATACGCATGTTTCACATTATTCCAACCTCTTACCTCTCCCAAACACACTTGTGTCACCATTTCCTAACTTTTTCAATGTATTTTTGAAAAAATTTATTTAGTATTCAAAAGCACGTTTAATAGTGTTTTTTTTGTAAAATGAGATAATTTTCTCTATATATTTATCCTGATTTGTATAAAAGTGTTTCTCTCCCGCGTTCCCAAACGGATACATGAAAATTTCACGCACGGAACCTCTGGGCTTATACTCCTATGCCTATATAGAAGCTACTTGTGAACAAACAAGGACGTCTCATGGCTGGTACCTGCTCTACTCACAAACACACTACTTCTTCACTCTCACTCACAGTTGGTTTCTTTGAAAGGCCACTTCTATATATATATATATATTACATGCAGAGAGACAGATAGTGACACATATATAGAATTAATGATGGTTGAAATTCAATACAAAAACTACTGTTTCTTCACTCCAATAGTTTTCACCAATCAGCACAAACATATGACTTAGCACGAACTGAGAGTAACATGACCTTTCTCAGGTTATTCAAGCCTTTGGGTTTCAATTGGATATATAATCTAATGTTACAGGAATATTTTAGGTAGATCGAATTGTATTTGTTGTAATTAAGCAATTTAATCTTATTTATAAATTATTTTTAAAATGTTTCTTGCGTACTAAGAAAAAATTTTAACACAAAAAACCAGGTCTTAAAATTTAATAAGTTTATAACTTTATTTCTATTTAATATATTATATATCCATAAAAAAGTCAACATAATAATAAATGAAGGATATTATTGTACATTCACATGACAGATTTCTTTATATCCTATAAATATGACCATATATAGGACTACCTAACTTCCTTAATAAAACCAAATACCACTCGGGTAATTATAAGTTCATTTTAGCTAATTCTCATATGTCAAAAAAAAAAAATAACAGTTGAATTATTAAATATGTCTTAAATTGATAAAATTTTCAAATTTACCTTATCAAAATTCTCCCTCTACGTTTATAAATCGTTCTCACATTTTTCTCATATTCTCCTCTTTCCAACAAGAATTAAATAAGAGTAAAATGGAAAACAACTATTAATAACTCTCCCAGTGGACTCATAGACTGAAAATTTTTGTTACAACAGACTCATGATAAAAACCAGAGTAGTGATTTAGTAATTCTTCTATTAAGGATATGAGTATATTTTCTTTCATCCTCAGGACTAAAACTCAAGATCCTTCCTAAGGGGTCAGTATTGAATCCCTTCTACTCAATCCAACTGATGATACTGGTCCAATATGTCAATATTTAATCTCAAGTGTTCATAAAGATTTTTTGTATTCTATTTAAAATGTTTTTTTATCAATTTTGTTGTGTTAGCAAAGCTTAGGGTTTTTGGTCCCACCCGTTGTCGTGTTGATAGCGATGAATAATTGTTTTTAGGAAGTTTGCGTGATTGACGATGAAATCTTATTTTTGTCTATTGGTTTTCTTGCTTTGAGAGAGATCTCTGCGAATCTTACTAACTACGATAGAGATTGTGTGAGAGCTTTTGGGGTGCTTTAAAAGCATAATGATAATAATCATAATGGATTTAGCATAATTAATCAAGAAATTAAAAAGAAGAAAGATATCTCCTTAATTGAATGCCAAAGTCTTCCTCACAACTCCAAAGTGACCCACCTTGTCCCCTCTTACTCATGTATGTGTTCTATTCAGGTTTCAAAGCTACTACTACCATAGGCGGACCTACATAAGCCCCAACGGGTGTAGCCGCATCCCCTGACTTCCATAAAATTAGGTATATATTAATATTATGTGATTTATTTTGCACTTCCTCATTTGTTAATTTTGAATCCACTAAATTTTTGTTCAAATTATTCTCAAAATATATTAAGAATAAGTCTCATTTATCTTATAAAAAAATATTTTACACCCTTTAAATCAGGGTTCTGAGTCGTCGAATGTACTACTCGCAATTAATCAAAATTTTCTCATCGTGTAAGATAAAGAAAGTCTCTTTGTGATTCCCCATGAAATGGATCACCTTTGAAGTGAAAGTTTGCATCTTTTTTAGCCGTTAGGTTTGATGATTAATCATGATTAGCACAATCCTTCAAGTGGCCAATATACTCAATTAAATTAATTACCTGGAGATTTCTAGTAATAATTGTAATTTTGGACTGTGCCATGGTTAAACGAAAAGGCCAAATACTCAATCACAGCATTTTTTAATATATATATATATATATAGCAGTTCAGGACTCGGATCTTAAAATAATATATAGTCTTGTGATTCAAAATTATCATTAAGTTTTACCAAACGTATTATTATGTTTGAAGAAAGATTTAGTTATAATTCAAGGTCCTTCTGTAGTGACTTCCCCATAAATTAATTAATAGTAACTTTTGCAAAAATTTTAACTAAAACTTGAAGTAAATTTGATCCTTATAATCAATTACAAATTTCTTGATATCTTTTCAATTAATCTGCTTCATTCAACACTTTAAAATATTTTTCAGAAGCATCAAATACTTCAAAATATTTTATGGTTCTTAACGTATCTGAAATATGTCCAACACCTACACATATTTTATGGTGCAATTTTTGCCCTTGGCAATTTAAGATGCTGAATGTATTAAAAAAAATTCTTCATAGCATCGAATACCTTAAAATGTTGGATGCATTAAAAAAATATTTTAAAGTGTTGTAATACATTAACATCAGGGCTCTTTAGGTGTAATTTTCTCTTTTCGTTCCGGAGTGTTCTATTTCAAGTCTAGGAAGATGCAACTGGGTTATGAAGGTCTTTTCATAGAGAACAATTCATCTTCTTTAGGTGTGGGTCCCAAGGATTAAAATTTACAAACCATGGGATGACTGGTAGAAATTATAATAATGAAGAACATTAGGATCTCCATTAATTAGAATCACAAAAGTGTTTAAACCTAACAATCCCTTTATGCTTTATTGTGTGGATCCAATGATTTTCTCTATTGCAATGAAGAGAGAACTAGGTAGCTAGGGTTGGGAAAACCAGGGCTACCTAGGTACCTAGATGGTCCACTTCCATCCCACCATACTATTATAGTAATATCAGATAATATGACTGGCTATAAAGTCTATATCTCCTGCCAATAATCCTATTTTTCTTTTAATTTTTGACTAAAATACGTGTCCAGAAACGCGATAGAGAAGTACTTTTATGCGAGCCGAGGTAAATATATGAAGGAGATTATCTCGTTTTACAAAAAAAATACTATTAACTGTACTTTTAGGGAATAAATAAACTTTTTCAAACAAAAATCTCTTGAGGTTTTGTATCACGTACAAATAATATGAGTAACCTTTGAACTTTGCAATAAACCTAAGTCTAAACTCTTACATTTCTACACCTTTATAAGATCAAGTTTGTACACTAAGTTTATAGGGTTATCTACGTATTAATCAAAGTTTGATAAGGTTATATGCATACCAAAATAATGTTTAACAGGGTATATAATTGATAATTAGGAATTATTTCATACTTTGAAGCTCAAGAAGATTTATTATTAAATTTAAAGATTAAAGAGTTATTAGTATATGGTCTAAAGTTTAGAGGAGTTTTATATAATTCAACCTTAATGTTTCTAAATACACTCTTAGCGTTTTTTTTTTTTTTGTAAAAACAGAGACAAGTCCAATGTTCGAAGGCTAATTTCAATAATAGAACAAGAAAGGAAATGAACAATATGTACAGTACTAGATTAACGATATCCTATAACATTGTGTTGTCTTATTCATGAATATTGTTAAAAATAAAAAAAATAGTACATCTCGCTGGAGATAGTTAATTATAGGAGATTTACTGTGTGGTTACATACAGTGAAGATATTTAGTAAATGGTCCCAAATTTTAAAATATTTAAAAAATGATCCCATTGATGTGTTGTCAATGCAGCGTATGGTGTTGTCACTTGACAATCTCTGACAACATTATGTGCTGCATTGTGTTGTAATGGGATCATTTTTTAAATATTTTAAAATTTGGAATCATTTTATAAATAAGTCCCTTATTTAAAACTCAACAATAAATCTCCTTTAATTATATTGTTGGGACCAGTGGTGGCCATGGGGAAAAACTTGTACCATTTTTTGGCTTCATCTTCTCTGTGCTTGTTTTGGCTTCCCATAAATGCTTTATAGTGTGTTTGGGAATTCCGTTAAAGAAATGAGTTTACAGATTTTGAGGTATTTCACGGATTTCAAGATAATTTTTATGGATTTTGAGATTGTTTTTACAGATTTCGAAATAGTTTTATTTCAATTTTGTGTACTATTGAAGAAACGGTGTTCCCAAACAAACACTTAATTTAGACAGTAAGAGATATTTACTTGTCAGATCAAGTTTTCAATATCGTTTTCTTCATGACATAAGATTCCTCAGTTTGATTCTTATCTTAGACTTTACTGGCAACTGTTGTTTGGTAACGATCTTTTCACTAGGCATGGGATAAAACTTTAGGAAAATTACATATGCAAATCTTAAACTCAATTCGGATAGCTGAAAAATAGTAAAAATTCGTCATTATTTTCAAAGACTAAAAATGTTATTTATTTACATGAACAATTTTAAGAAATTTTCTTGATATCGTGACTTTCCTAAAATCTTATAGTACGTTTTTTTGGTAATCTAATAACAAATCTCATTCAATTTTAACACATATTCTCAAAATAAGTTTCTATAGATCCTCCCATATAATCTTTTCTTACAAGCTTTCCGCAATTAAATTTTTATTTGACTTTTTGAAGGGTATTCTAAAAATTATTAAAATATATATTGTTCCTTAAAGAAATTAATAATCAATACTAAATATTTAAAAACAGAATTAAACCTAATAATATCCTATATGCTCGATCGCCATATTAGAGAAAGAAGTGCTTGAATTGGTTCCTAATTGTTTCTCTAACCAAAATTATTCATACATGGATGATATTCTGTTCAAAAGCTCAACTTTAGGTTTTTGGATGATAATTCAAAGTCATGTGCCATAAAATTGACATTCGGAATTTTATTGATATTTTAAAGTAATAATAGAAAAGTAACAAGTAATCTGAATTCTTTGTAAAGAAATATCAAAGAAAGGGAAAATGGTTTTAACTCCTTAAATTGATAAATATGCAAAGTGGGTTTATATATAAAGGAATGAGGGGCGTACACATTTATATCTATTTAATATTATTAATTGGCTAATCCCCGATTGATGGTCTAATCTTGATCAATCCCTAATTGATTTTTTAATCCCTTATTTATTTTCTGATTGCATACAAAATCCCTAATCTTATGGTTCTAACACTCACTCTCAAGTTATAGCATATATATAGTTATTATATCTAACTTATTGTAAAGATATTCCATACATGTCCCACATAATGCTTTCGTCAAGAGATCACATAATTGGTCATTTCATTGCAAATGTTCTGTATAAATGAAATTCTCCTCGAGATGTAGCTCTATATTATTCTTCCGCATTTAATACATTGGACTTTGATTCAGCCAGGAAAGATATTAATCAAATGATCACACCCAAATAGTAAACAATAATAAACAAACGAGGTACAGAGAAACTCAGAAAGGAAAAGGAACTCCCAATTCTCTGATTGGTTGCCTAATCTTGATTAATCCCTAATTGATTTCCTAATCCCTGATCTATTTTTTGATTACATATAAACTCGCTTATAATATGATTCTAACATATATATATGTAGTACATATATATAACTGAATTATTCATCCAACTGCATGTACCTAAAGTGACTTTTCCTTCAACTTCTATTAATTCATTCTCCAGATGAAGTAGGTGGGTAGATCTAAATCAAATTAGGGTTTCAATCTCCGAGTCGCCCCCAAAACATATGTAGAATGTTAGTTGGGTGTCTCTATATATGTATATATCTATGCATATTTATAGACATATATCTACAACTATATGTCAATTGAGCAATACTATCTATTCACATGAATATTGGACTGAACAGAAAGCCAAACATAGATTTAGTTGACACAGTCAGAGTAAGAAGAATAAGAGAGGGAGAGAGAGGGAGATACTAGGGTTAATTTGGACTGAAGAGTATGAAAATGTTGAGACATGAACTTGGGGTTTTTCTCCTCTGATGTAGGGAAACACATGGGAAGGTGAATTTGTTTGGACTGTGTATACAGTTTGAAGAAATATGAAGGTACTAGGTCCCACACTTGTGTGTGTATATATCTCATTATTATCTCTCTCTCACACACACATATTGGGACCACATGTGTAAGGTTTTGTGGCACTTTTTCCCCACATGAACACTTACTTCTTTTACTTGATGCTAAGTGGCTGATGAAGCAAATTGTCCTCTCATACTTTCCACATCTCTTGTTGATTCATTAACAACTGTCTTCTTTTACATTAAACTAAGCTTGTGATATATGTTTCAATAACGTATTCGATCGGTTCATTAAAAATAAATTGGAGACATTATTAGAACTAATATTATGTGAAAATTTTCACTCAAAAAACATATTAAGTGAAAATATATAAACAATCTACACTTACTTGATATATAAAAAATCATTTTCATATCATATTTGAACATATTCCTTCCATTAATAGGGAAGCTTATACGTGCATTAATTTAAAAGTTTAAGAGGCTTCAATGTTGTGTTTTATATAAAATTTAAACACACTTGCAAGATGAGCCTTGAAAGCAAACTTAATCACATTTGTTTATATTAATTTGTCGTCTTCAACTTTTTTAGAACTTGGTGTAATGGTGTCCACCATCAATTTAGGAAAATGACTTTAGGGCGTCAACCATGCTTTTAATTTCTTAATTAGCTGTTTGTCCATTAAAGTGAGATGCCTATATTATCACATAAGATCCCCCAAATCGCGATTATGGCCCACCATTAGTGCTTAAGAAGGAACATTAACCAATGTAACACTAAAGAATCACAATTAACAAAATTCAAGTATATATTAATTCAAGTATATATTAATTCAATTAGAGATCATTAATTATGAGACACCATTATCCAATCACATCAGAACCTCACCCATTATTAACTTTCTAGTGATCTTTTGTTCCTTTTTCCAACCATTACTTCGGAAGCATCCAAAAAGGATGCAAAGACATTGTGACTTAAATTAGTTTTTAAGTCTTAGAATCATTTTTTTGCCTTCAAATCGCTTTTAATTCAAAAGCAATTAATTAAACACTCACCTAACGATGTGGATGTCTGACTCAATTAGACTCTTTATGTATTCTAAGTGACACCACCTCTGCTACTTTTTTAAATTGCAATCACACCCCTACTTATTTAAATAAATTATAAACAGATTGGTGTATGTGATCAGATGAAGCTTATATAATATATACAGCTTCAAGTCATGTGAATGTGAATGTGACTCTCGATCTCTAAAATTAATTAATTAAACTATGATTAATATATGAAACCTGACGTGGAGCTTACTGTATTGGACTGTAGTACACAATGTCCCCATTTATATGACAAAGAAAGGGAATGATTCTAAAGTTTCCTTGTGACTCTTTGCAAATGTTTGGAAGCTCTTTCTCGTGAATTTAGTTTTGATTGGAGAATATTATATATACGAGTGAATTTATTGGTCAATATAGT